>VZRS01007037.1:146424-201973 GCA_013398055.1 Ifrita kowaldi
TTAGGGTACTTTCAGCAATTGTTGCAGGTAAAATACTTGCCTATTTTCCTATCAACCACCTCTCTCTTTGCTGGTACTCACTTGGACAAGGTGGATTCTCTTTCTTCATTAATTACTGTAGGTGCTGAGTCAGAGAGTAGGGCCATGTGGGGGTGGAGAGAAGCAGAGGGAAGTTGTGGAACATGAATTCACAAGTTTGGCCTGAAGCAGACATGTTTCTTGATGCACAGGTGACAATGTTTCTTGTCCCTTTTCCAGTTTGCACATCTTTGTCTCCTTTGCCACACTCTCCACAGTCTTAAGAAAGAGGCTGGACAGCAGAGATCTTTAACATAACAGGCGTATTTCTCAAAGGCAGCCATTGAAATGATCTGACACTGAATATGTTTAAA
This sequence comes from Ifrita kowaldi, assembly GCA_013398055.1. NCBI lineage: Eukaryota > Metazoa > Chordata > Aves > Passeriformes > Cinclosomatidae > Ifrita > Ifrita kowaldi. The sequence continues at coordinate 146,817 of VZRS01007037.1, forward strand.
GCTAAATTGTGCATATTTATCCTTAGTTGAAAAGGATCATTAGATTGTGCCTATGCTCATATGAAATGGATAGTAACATGTGCAGTGAGCCTGCCCTCTCTTTTATGGTATTACAAATGCAAGTATTTTACACATAAATAGGGCAAGATATGAAACAGAGTGCGTACTACTTTGAGCTGGGAGACATGGACCATAAATCAGGATATGTGTGCATAATTACAAGGTATCAGAACAAGTCCCAAGGGTATTTTTAGCACTGTAAAATGTTGGATAGACCTGCTTTCCTACAGAACATTATCCTTCTAATTTCTTCACTCCTAGGTACCAGACAGATTTGTTGGCCAGATTACTTGATATGGTAGCAGTGTGATAAATGGCAACTGCAAGAGTATATTGTGTTTAATTGCACAATCAGAGTTTAAAACTACTTCTGATTAAATTGTGCAAAGGCTCTGAACTAATTTTCTGAAAATGTCTCCAGGGTTAAACACTTTCTTAGCCAACATTTGGATGTGAAAGTCAGAGGCTTGTTTTTTAGTACTGATGTGCAATATTTTGGGAAGAGAGAATCACAGAATCATTAGGTTGGAGAAGTCCTCTAAGGTCCAACCCTTAACCCAACACTGCCAAGACCACAACTAAACCATGTCCCTAAGTGCTATATCTACACATCTTTTAAATCCCTCCGGAGATGGTGACACAACCACTTCCTTGGACAGCCTGTTCCAGTGCTTGAAAATCCTTTCAGTGAAGAATTTTTTCCTGATATCCAATCTAAACCTCACCTGGTGCAACTTGAAGCATTTTCTCTCATGCTATTGCTCGTTACCTAGGACTGGCTCCCACCTTGCTGCAGCTTCTTTTCAGGTAGTTTTCGAGAGTGATAAGGTCTGCCTCAGCCTCCTTTTCTCCAGACTGAACAGGCTCAGCTCCCTCAGCTGTAAATTCTTGGCTGCCACTTCAGGATCTACTTGAAAGCCATCAGTGAATACCTGGTGCTCAGAATGTCTGAGTGACACGGGCTGTTTAACACAGGCAGTGTCTTGGGCAAAATTCTCATTTTGATGCATGTAAAACTACAGCAACAAAAACAAACAAAAAACGAGGGACGAGTGAGATGAATAGAAATGTCCCATCTGTTTGTATTGTCCACTTGAGCTGCCATTGTCTGAGGTGACAGGAAGGAGGAGAGTGGAAAACAAACCACCACTGAAATGAAAAAGCATGAGAAGTATCTCAGTGGTAAGAAAAGCCGTGCTTTTTTCTTTTTCACATAATGGAAGCTTCTGTGCAGCCTGAGAGTGTGTATTCCCCATTGCAGCAGAGTCAGGCTTAGGAGTTTAGTTAGAGCTTTTACATGAGTATTGTTCCTAAGAGCAGTTCTTAACCCTGCAGTTTAGTCAGCATCGATGCTTACATCCAAACAGAGTGGGGGTTGTTTATGTGTTTTTTTCTGCATTACTTGGCACTAAATTTCTAACTCAGCCCCCATAGTACTGAATCCAGATTCAGTTCTCCCTGACAAACTCAACTGTGTATTTTAAGTCCTGTGCTATCCCCAGTACCATCCTACATTTGCACAAAACCAAAGCACTATTCTTATAAGTCCTTAAAAAAGCAGTTATCCCATGTAATTTCATAAGAGACTAACAAGATTCCTTGAGCTGTCCTGTGTGTCATTCCTGTCTCTGTGTAAAAAGAAGCACCTTGGATGGCAGGATGGGTGCACCAGGTGCAGTGGAAAGGGGACAGAAGCTGTCTTCTTTTTCCTTAAGGAAGATAGGAGAGGAACATGTGAGATAACAGGTATGAGAGATCTTATCCATTTCATGGAAGAGGGTCTAGATAGATGAAAAAATTCTGTCATGCTTTTGCAATGAAACTCTCCACTGCTACTGTAACACCTGTAATCTTCTCTGTGAGTTTCTGAATATGAATTACTTGTCATTCTTTTATTAAATGCTTTTTTTCTAAAAGTGAATCTAGAAATGTCTTTTAATGTGTTTCTAAGGTTCAAAAGGAAAGACCTCTGCACTGATCTAATTTTCTGAAAGCCCCTTATTCTGATATACTTCTACCTTTTGTGGAGCAACTAGCTGTCATTTAGCTTGATTTAGCTAATTTACTCATATCAATTAATTGGATAATGAGCCATAGGCAGGCTTTCGGTATCTGAAAACTATTACCTTCATTTTACCATTTACTGCAGGAGAAAATGGAATATAAAATTTCCCCAAATGTTCTAAAAACATGTTAATTTTAATAAAATTAAGTTGCCACAATGTTATTTGTCTTTGCTGTTCTATGTTATTTTCAAATCAATTTTTTACATTGTTCTTCACTTATTTGTACTGCATAAGGACGTTCTCGTGTCTTAAAATGGTGATATCACTCATGATGCCTGAACATCTGCACCTGTTGCTTAAATTGTGTAGGTTGCACTAGTAGCTCTGTGGTAGATAATTTCAAACTAGCTTGATAATCATAAAGCTGGTTTGCTGTCATTTCATTCCTTGATCTAATAGATAAAAGAAGTCAAACTCATGATATTCTGTTTACTGCTATGGAGGGGTGGGCGATTTCTTTTTTTTGTGGCTTGGTAAAGTGTTTGTAACATGGCCTAAAAATATTTTGAGATTAAAGGTGCCACACCAACTAAAGGGACATTAAGCCATATGTATTCTAAATACAGACCTCATCCGGCACTTAAAAATAAATGCAAAAAAAAAAAAAAACTTTGCAAAGGTATTAAACATTTAACAGCCTTAAAAATATACTTTTAATAACCTTACAAAATAGGCTTTCAGCTTAACTTCTATGCAGTAGTAATGTTCTTCAGATTTTCACATATACTGGTAATAACATCAAAACACCTTTAAAATTTACCATATGAAGCATTTGGGGAACTTTTTTATTAAGTCTGGTACTTGTAGTTTTATTATTGGTTAGAATTATTACTATCTGACTTGTACCTGCCTTTTCTTTATGCTCCCACCCAGGTGTATTAGATAGTTTAGTCGTACTGAATCCTCCTGATTTTGACAAGATAGAGCTTTCAGCAGCAGTCCAGGGTCTCTGGATTTTTCACACCGTGGATGGACTTCCAAGGTGACTGGAGTTCAAGTCCTTTGCATCTTAGAGATACCTCCTCTGTGACCAGATGATGTCAAATTGTGTGTGTCACTTTATATACTGTGATTAATTTCTATGAGTTTGAAATATCACACTTCCTATGCAGAAGGGCTGGATCTGTAACTTTTGTTTGTCCTCATGACAGGTCTGTTTTCAGTGTACAGTTCAAATGTATGCCTAAAGCAAATAAACACGCTAAAGAACTCACATGTCTAAAGAAGGTGAGGTTTTTTTCATATTTGTATTATTCTTATTTGTTTTAAACCATGTAAATCATATGTGTTCTTATCAGGAAAAGTGTAGTGGTGAGAAATTTTACATTAGCCCTAAGCTAGACCTTGAATATTAAGGGTGAATTTTTTAAGGTTTTAAGATGCATTAATATGCATTTTCCAACAATTAGTTGAAACTCTAAAGGTGCATTTTGTGATGGCCTGCAGCATATTCCTGAGGGCTCATTATCTTTTCAAAGCTTGTAAGGTATGGACACTGCAGGAGTGATGTTGTTACTCAGTGTGTTAATATGGAGTTAGATTTTTTTGCATGGTGCTAGGAGAGAAATGCTACAGTAGATACAGATGGAGATGAAAATGCAAGATCCTGGTTCTAAATTTGTTTCGGACAAATTGGATTTGTTGCTCTTCAGCGTTCCTTCTGAAAACTTTCTTGTGACTTTATAGTCAGCTGAAGTGTTTATTGACTGGGAAGTGTGCGCGTTTTAGTGATGGATATAGTGATCCTAGTAAACACTTTGGGGCTTTCGTGATGCAATATGCTGTGTAAGTGTTTGTGTCGTTTTATGAGGGAGTGGGCAGAAGCTTATTTAAATAAAAAGTAGAATAAAACCCACACAGTTTCAGCAGCCATTAGTTTCATTAAAGCTAGTACAAAGATAGGAGTTAAATGATTTGTGGATATATACAAATGTCTTAAAGAAAAAAAGCAACACAGAATCCAATGCCATTATTGGTGGGAGAAGTGCCAGCATTCTCATTATTTTTAATGACTTCCAAACTGGGCCTGTGGTGACTGATGAGGTAAGCAATTTCAGATGGGAAATGTGATATACTCAGTATTGGAACGTGCTGAATGCCCTCAGTTGTTAGGGGCCACGGCTGTGCTCAGGATACTGTGAGAGGCAGCAGACAAATTGTAGGTTGAAGGTCACTTCTTTAGAAAGAGAAAAATGGAATTTTTTCTAGGTTGCTGAATAAAATAGAACAATCTAGATGATAAAAATTTTATGTAATGACACTGCTCATGAAAAAACATTCATCACTGAAAAAAGGGAGATACTAAAGAAAACAACTGTAGCTCTTTGGATTCATCCCAAAATTAAAAAAAAAAAGCACCACACAAAACCTTTAGTAACTGTTTCTGTTTATTAAAAAAGATAAGCATCTTACAAAGATATGGCTGTCGTTAATAATGAAATGACTGCTGTGAGAGGCACTTTACCTCAGAAGCAGGTGGCCTGCGGTTCCCGTGTGCCCGATGTCCCCCTTCTGCACGGCTGGGTGTGCTGGAGAGCTGTGTCCCTCAGAACTCCCACCAGCACTCATCTTGTCTCCTGGCAGGGAGGCAGTGCTTTGGTGTCTCCTCCTGTGTAGGAGGGAGGTTGAACAAGTAGCTTCTCCAAGAGGGAAGGATCCTGGTTGGAAACACCCCTGACTGCCTGTGGGGTTGCCTGGCTCCCTGGGCATCAAGCAGGATGTGTGAGTCAGGAGTACTCAACAGGAAATCAGGGAGACTGCAAATGCTTGAAGTGTTTTAGTGGTAAAAAAAGGACTTCTTCAGAACCTGGGCTCCTTTTTTTCACTCTGGCACATATTTTCTGTATGTAGAACAGGAGGCTGGGCAGCTCCTTGTCCCCATCTGCCCCAGGCTGACCTGCTGGCTAGCCTGGGGACAAGGCATCCCTTATCATCCCTTCTGGCTGGGTGTACCTGCAGAGCAATGGTTCCTATTGTGCCAAATATGTTAAAAATTAAAATATCTTCAGTTTTTTTAAGTTGTCTGTTGGGACTTCAGGCAATGAAAAACAGTGCTTAGTGCTGAGCAGAGAAGTTGTATAGTGCCACTCAAGTGACGATGAAATGTCAGCTTTGGAAGTTAAAATTATTGGAAAGATGACCCAGTGATAGCACAAAACCCTACAAATTTAAAGTAAACACAAAGCTGTGGTTTTTTTTATTTTTAATTTTTTTTATTTTTAAATTATGGAGCTTGCTGTGATATGATACTTCAAAAGCTAAAAATATAGCTAGTTTGCAAAGATACTAGATAATTTCATAGAATATTGGTCAGCTGATAGCTATTAAAAAAAAAAGATGACAGGCAACCCCTATCTTAGGAAACCCATAAATCACTGGTTGCTCGAGTTTCAAGAAATAAATCAAAGGAAGGCTCATTCTCTGTGCCTCTCTTCTGGTCACTGATCACCACAGAAATGGGGCACGGTGGTGACCTCACCCCGGAGCCAATGCTGTATGCCCGCTCCCATGTCCAAAGGTTATTTGCAGGGTCAAATGTAGATGTGAGAAGTTATTATTGCCTCATTTATATTTCAGCTGGGAGCCTTGCAGTCATCAGCCAAGCCTTTTGTTCCGTGGTGGTCCTGCCTGTTTTTAGGCATCCCAGATGTGGTCCTAGGCCAGAGAAGGTGAAGAGCATCTCTCAGCAGTCTGGGTAGCCTCTGCAGCTGAGCCACTGCACATGGAGTTGTGGCCAGTGGAAATTCAGGTGAGCACTCTACTGTATCAATTTTCACTGCCCTCGAGTATAAGTTACTCTACACACATGGTAATATCCATAATTAAAATGCTCCCTTGAAGTAAATAATTAAATGAGGATTACGGTTATGAGCCACAAAGTGACACAGGTGACAGGCTTACCTTAAGTAGGACAATTAAACTGTAAATTAAAATTAAACTTCTCCATGTAAGTAGAATATTATGTAAGGTAATTATCTAAGAGTAATAGGTTAGGTCTGTACACTGTATCAATAAATCCTAGAGATCTTTAGAAAACAGATTTTCTACCCTGTTTTTTGTATCTGTGTTAAAAAAAAAAAAAATCCTAATTTAAATGAGAAAAAAAGCCCAAAGTACATTTTCAATGTTTTCCAGCAAAATTGATGTTTTATTGGAGAAGTTTCATTTAAGTGACATTTTTCCTTAGCAAATGCTTTTATTTATTTTTTTTTTCTTAATGTAGTGCAGATATTGAGCCCTGTGGGAGCGTTTGCTGGAGAGATGCTTCTATGCCTGAGCAAAGCTTGGTTAGAAAGAGAATGTACCATCAATGTTAGAAAGAAAAAGTTACAGCTTCTCACTTACAGGATGCACAATAATTAGTTCTTGTTGTTAGTACCTTCGTGCAAGCTCAAAGATTATTTAGTACCAAATTACTGAATTCACTATATTTCACATTTTAAAAAAAATAGTTCCTGTGTGAGTTAAAAGTCAAGTTTTATTTCATTCTGTTTTAACAGAATTAATTTATTCTCCAGGTACAAAGTGATCCTAGATCTTGACAGTCCCTAAATCAAGGAGTTATGAGCGGCACAAAATGTTCTCTAGATAGTGCAAACATGTTTGTGCTCATTATTATTTTTTTAAGCAGATCACTGTTGTAGAAAATACTAGTAGTAAACAAAATTTTGGAAGAAAACCCCTGATGTTCTAGTCCAAACTCAAAAAACCTTTTCTGAAAAAAAAAGTCATGATTTTTGGGAAAAAGAAAAGATTTGTTTACCAGGGAAAAGGTGTTTGAAAAACACTGTAAATTAACACTACAGCTAGAAGTCAAAAAATAGGGTTTTTTAAATTATTAAAATAGTGAATAGAACAAAGTATAAATTAGCTTTAGGCAAAGTAGATATTTTAAAACAAATTTCTGGAGTTCTGGAGGCAATCTCAGAAGCTTTGAGCACCTTTAGTACTAACTTCAGTGCCCCCTTTGGAGTTTCAGATGTTTTTGGCTTTGCCCCAGGGAGTAAGGCAGCAGCCATCGGCAGGATTTACCAAATCCTTGCCACCCACAGTCCCTCCTTACACAATTAGTCTGACTTGGTTCATGCAGTTACGTCTGTGAGTCAGAACGCTCTGAGCAGCTGAAGGGTCTGTGCCCTGCTGTCCTCAGCAGGTTACTGGCAGCTCACCCCACTCCTGTCACTGCACAGCCCGGCCAGGCTGCGCCGCGGCTTCTGGGCAGGGAAACACTGCTGGGGCTTGCTGCCACCTCAGCTGCTTTGCTGGTGTTATTTACCACAAAAGTAGGATAATTATGTTTTCTAATGCTTAGAGAATTTGTTATGATATGCTACACTTGCACAGAGTGTGATTTTTATTAAAAGTTTTGTTAAAGTAAATAATCAGAAATTCTGGTTAAAAAATCCAGATTAGACTCTGAATAGAGTGTTTCTGTATCTTTTGTTAATCTGACAATTTAAACCATGCCTGTCTGCTAAAGCAGAGCATCAAAATGCCTCAAAATATTTTAATACTTTTCATTTTTTACTGAGTCATTTTATGCTGTAATTTTTAAACTCTGCTTCTAATGTTATGTTTTAACCAATTTATTAAGAGAAAAAAGATTTTGACATCTTTGTTACTCTCAATTCAGGGAGAAAGGAGCAGTTCTTTCTTTGATGTACGATCTTAAAGCTGGAACAATTTAAATCACTTTTTAGATATTGTACTCCGTTTAGTAAAATATTTAGTGCCATTATGATAGTGTAAACCATTAGGCTGCAATTACACTAGCACAGCACAGAGCCTAATAGTTCTGTTGGAACACAACAGTGATGCATGATTGCTCCATTAGGATGGGAAGTCTTGAAGCACTAAGGTTATTAAAAAAAATGAATCACGGTTACGGTCTTGATTTTGTTAGATTGTAATAAAAATATCTTATTTATGGATGTAACTACTACTGTGTCAACCTCTTAACAAAGTATTGAAAAAATACTGCAAGAACTAGTAAGGATTCTTTGGATTATGATTATGAGTTTTTTTGCCCAGCTGCAGCTGGAAATCCAGAACCTCATCTACATCTTCCCAAAAGTGTTTTACAGGCAGGTTGTACTGCGGCGAGTTTTCAGGACCTAAATGAGACTGTTTTTACAGATATTTATGAACAGTGTTTTGAAGATTATGAGAAAGTTTAAATCATGCTATTGGCTAAATACTCCTTTTCAAAAAATGCCCAAATGTACAGCCAATATACTCACATAATTTCAAAGACAAGTATTGATGAAAGGTAGGAGGAAGCATTTTCTTTTTGCTACCTTGCTTAGCTTGGAGAGCATTTAATAAGAGAGTTTATATACACAGCCAGGTTTTCACAGCAACAGGGGAATAAGAAGCATTTTGAAAATAAGAAGGAGATAGTAAAAATTTTAAAAATGAGATCAACCACTGAAGAGCTGCATTAACACTGGTAGTAACATCTAACTAATAAAAGTGATTTCATTGGAAATTGCTGGCATTCCTTTACATTTGGGCATGTGGATGTCAGTAGCACATCTGCCTGTGCTTAATATAGTAAGAGACTGCAAAAAGACTGAGCTAGTCACCACTGAGATAACTGTTGGGGACTAAAAACTGTAGGTATTTGAAGATAATTCTTTATCCAGCAATTGATATGCTGAAAAACAAAGAAGGAAAAAACCATAATTGGCTGACAAATTCATTTGAGAAATTAATTTAGAAGTTTAGGAAGAATTTCTGGGAGTGTGAAAAAACCCTTGAATTATGGGCTGGAAATTATTTGTGTGCACTTCAAAAGTGGGACGAGAATGAGTTTTGCCTATGATGGCATGAGTGATCCTGGGCTTACCCTGGTGTTGCAGAAGTAAACATGCAGCAGCTGGGTGATCAGCTGGTGCAGCGGCTGAGCTGTCCTCATTGCATTCTTGCTGCAGGAATGCACCCAAGAGAGAGGAGAAGCAGAAATCAGAGGGAATATGAAGAGTGAAAAAGATGGTTAGACTGCAAGAATAAAGAGAAAGCAAGAAAAAGAGAGTGTATGGAATAGACAGAAACAGTGATGTCCCTTTCTGTAAGGGATTCCTTGTCTTGAGTGGTGGATGAAGAAAATCTGTAGACTTTTAACAGCTTTTAGGTAGAATTAGACAGGGTTGTCTGTAGTGTAGCTCATTTCTCTTAGTTTGGTTGACTTTCACATTCAAAAGTAGTTCAAGTCAGTAGAAATAAACTTTTATCTTAGACTGATTAAATATTGTTTAACTTGCCTTCTCTGAAATACACGTAAAACATAGAGAATATGTTAACTGCCTGCATCTGGAATTAACCCCATGCTTAAGCTTATGGGAATTATGGTTTTGATTCATAGTGAATAGGAATTTAAAAATGCGTGAGCATAACTTAAAACATTCTCTTAGTGAGAAAGGGGGTGCATTTTAATACAGAATTAACAAATATGACTCAAGGGTGGAAGGTGTTGCTTTAGAAAAATGATACAACTTAAATAAGGCAGTTGAAAAGAACACGTTAAAGTGTCTTGAAGGTTGTGTTTTCTTTGAATTGTGTCCATTAGCTTGACAGAAACATGTAAGAAGTTAATTTGTAGGAGCTGTGGTACAGGAGTGACCTGGATCCTTTTAAGGGTACTCTGGAATGGAGGGTACTACACTCTTTGCAGTAATTTTCTTTCTTTGAAGTAACGCAGAAATGGGCATCAGCCTCTAACATTCAGGGTCATGTCACAGTTTCTGGATTTGGACCAGCAGCTGGACCCATCCACCAAACTCCTGCGGGCTTGGGACTCTGCTGCTATAGAAGACAGTCCTATGGCTGATAACCTGCTCCAGTAACACCAGTTCCTTAATAGCTGTTAGGAAAAAAAAGGTAATTGGAAATATGGTGGTACTGAAGGAAACTGCTTCAAAAAGCTGCAAGTCTCTTCCTCACCAACTTTTATTTAAAGAATCCCAGGCAGAGTACCTCAGCATACACAACACAGACTTGTCATCTTTTCTGTGTATTTTAGTGACGTTATCTTCCCTCTTATTTGGGATGCTTTCTAACAAGATTTACCTGCCATTGTTGCAATTGTCTCTCATCTAGATAATGTGGGAGAACTGCTAAAATGAAGCAACGAAAGTGCTGTATAAATTACTGTGTTGTGTATTAGCAAAAGTGTATGTAAAGAGTCCTGTATTGCCTTTTAGGGCAAACCTGGTTCCTCCCCTGTACGCTGTAGAAACACTGATAACTTTAAGTGAAGCTTGGAGTGAATCTGTACACTGGCAAGTGACTTTAGCTGTCTGTGCCTTGGCTTTGACTGCATCCTCTAGCTGTTCACAGCAGCTGCTTCTTGTTTTCGAAGCTCTTCCCACATTTTATTGTTTAAAATGAAATCTGACTTTGAATACTGTAGCTTGATTTTGTTGTTGTTCTGTTTTGTGGCACTCTTGCAAGGTTTTTTTGCCTCATTTTCTAGAGGAATGAGGCGAATATGGCCATGCTGGTGTCTCCAGGGCACTCAGTTACTGCTGTGTGCTGTTGCTGAATTTCAGCCGCGTTTGATGGCATGAGACGTGTGGGGTCCTTCCCAGGCTGTGCACCAGATCTCCACCTGTGTCCCTGGGGCACCCCCACTTGCCTTGCTGATGCCTTGAACTGGCAGAGCTCATCTTAGCACTCCCTTTCTTGATTACAGTTTAATGTAGTTAGTTAGGATTTTGAGGTTCTTTTACTTGTTTTTTCTCAAATATCAGCTGTCAAAAGCACACATAGGTCTCACGAAACAGGTGCAGTTTTTGAACTGATTTAAATGAAGAAGGGAGAGACATTTGGTAAATATTAATTGGGAGACACTCTGAGGCAGGAGAGCAGACAAAATGGAAAAAATTATGAATTTGACAGTGCCCAACAGATGTTGGGTTTTTTTTTGGTTTGTTTGTTTTTGTTTGGTTTTTTTTGTTTGTTTGTTAGGCAATGTAGATATTTGATTTTGTGATTCTGTGGAGCCCTTCATAAGGCTGTGCCCTCTGACTCATTAATGGATGGGAGCATTTGTTAACCGATTGTGTGGCACCTCAGTCATTACCTTTTTCATCAGTGTTCTAGTTTTGGATTCCTTCTGTGTCTTCTAATATTTCAAAGAAGTAAAAATGATAACATGGGAGATAAACATAGAGATTTTTTTCCTCCAAGTAACATAGGTTGCAAAAAGCTTACCTTGAAGCATTGAACATGAAGTGAATACAGGAGTCCCAGCCCTTTTAAAATGCTATCGTGGTTTTATGACAACTATATTACAGTTTCCTAATCCATGGACCTACCTTACAGGAAATATTTGTAGATAAAACTTCATGGATGGCGATAAAGTAAGGAAAATGTTCTTTTATTCTCTGATGATGCTGAAATCTAAAAAAAAAGAATATTATTGCCTACACGAAAAACCAGGAAAAAATGTTATTTATGCTAGCCAGTAAATTTCAACACCTTTTTCAGTGAGATTTTTGTTTATTACTGACTGAAAGGGGAACTTTGACATTGGAAAGAAGAATTCATTGTGTTCAGACAGCAAGAAGGCTATGGATTGCATCAGGCTCTTTCCCCCTTGTGACTTTTCTTCGTTTGTGAACTAAATCCTCTGGTATTTGTGTGCTCAGAGTTTTACATGGAGCACTTCAACACAATGTGCCTGCTTAGGGGAGTGGGAGGAATGGCACACTTTTAACAAGTGTCCTTGAGGCAGAGAACGACAGGAAGGCACATTGCCATGCATCATCCTTTATTTATGCATATGGAGTGCAAGGTAACCCACACTGGGGTCTGCTGTGGGAGAAGGCACAGCGGTGTCACAGAGCTCTGAAAGTTCAATGAAAGCAATGAAGGACGTGCAGCTTCTCTGTATCTGCTCTGCATAATGGCAGCTCTGGTTTTTACAGTGCTTGGACACTTGGTTGTCCTGGGATTTAGTGAAGGACATGCTGAACCAATGCATTTGCTGTGCGTACTTCATGCTGATAGTCTGGAAATGGAGCAAGTCAGAGAGAAATGTAGCTTTTGGGATCATTAAAAATCCATTTTCATTAAAAGCCATGTATTGCAGTGACATACTTATTTATACATTCATCCCCTGCCTGCCTATGTCTTACAGATAGAGTGAAAAAAGAGGCTTTTTGTAACAATTTTAAAGCCTAAATGAAAGAAAAGCATTCTATTTACCTTGAATCACTTACATGCTGCACTTGTTTGGCTCTTTTTCACGCTGTGTTGAATGGCAACTACTCTGCATTCTTTCTTTACCTCCAGTTCCTTTTGTCCTATCTATCTATCATTTGTTTTTATATGTATCTTCCGCCTCTCTATTTCCTCTTTGTGCTTGGAGTTGGTTGCAAATTGTATTTGTGATGCAGGGAGCTTGCAATCTGACTGTCTTGATATTATTTTATGCAACCATGACTACCGTAAAAATTGGCTTTACCGCCTGTTTTGTGTTATTGATTCAAGCCCATTTCAGAATTAACTTGTTTGGAATGATCTGGCAATGTTGTGTGCCCTAGGTTCTCTCAGGAAAAATTCATCTCTCATAACTAAATGCAATAAAACGTTCAAATATATCTAAACACAGTTATATTTTGAATTTAGATGAAAACCTTATGGAGTCAATCAAATATACAAGGCGTGTGCAAGTTTTAGTCCTAGACTTACAAGTACTATATTGCAGAAAAAAAGTATTCAGAGACCAGCTTTTTCCTAGAGATCTGTCCCTTATGTAGGCTTTATGAAATGCCTAATCGCATCATTCATGTTTCTATCCTGAATTGGTTGGACATAATTTTGACATTTTGACTGTAGGACTGTATCTGTAATTCGAGATTATTGCCTACATTCTTTTAGGGATTTGGCGTTTCAGATCTTAGTTTTACATTTGTCCTCATGGTTAGGTAGAAATATTAGTGTGCTGTTAGTCAATGGAAAGTGATCTGCGAAAATACATCTTCCCTCATCAAACGGCTTGACTGGTCAAGTTTGAACTTTCTCTTACAAATAGAGAAAATTAGATGCTGGTATAAACAGGGAGATTTTAGAACATTAATTTATTGCAATGTTAAAATGTCCAGGTGTTAGAAATTGTTCACTGACGTCAGATCCTAGTCCTGACTATTGTTAACTGACTCATAAAACCAGTTAAAAAATAAAAAGCTCATCTCCAACCAGAATTTTTTTCCAGGGACAGAAAAATGGGAAGTAAACTTCTAATGACCTAATAATTTTAGCCTATTTCATTGCCATCAAGGCTGCCTGGGTAAGGACTGCACCTCCTGAGCTGCAGATTTCAGGTTTGCTAGTGTCCCTGGCTGGTGACAGAAGCCACTGGCACCAGTGCAGCCCTGCCCAGCCTCCCTGCCCAAGGTGTCCTACGATACACTGTGCTCTGGGAGCAGATCAGCTTTTTGTTTGGCTGGTGGAAAAATGTATGCCAGCTATACTTTGAAATGTTTTGGTAGTTCTGGAACTGGGATACAAATTCTTCCTGTGTTTCCCTTCATGTTTTTTTTTCCTGACTGGTGTATCTTAGTTCTTCACTTATCTCTTGTTGTCTTTCAGAGTACAGAGTCTTTCTTGAGTGTGTATTTTGAGTGTGTGGAGAGGAAAAAAGCTACCCAGGTGAGTTTTTACAGATGCGAGTCTATCCTGAGAGGAGTGCAGTATGGATAAATAACTATTATAATTCCTCCCACATTCATGTTTCCATCTACTTATGAGATATATACATGTGCCTTGTTAGCAATGCTGTTATAATGCAAAAGCTAAAGTTTTCATATCAGAGGAAACATATATTGTTAAATGAGCTGAGAACATTCTCCCAAGGGTTAGCATTTCTCTTGTATGTGTGAAATCCTACTGAAACAAATGGCCCTATTATTTTAATTGGATCTTTTGGTATTAGAACATTTTTCTTTGTACTGTAGTAAAGAACCTTCTTTTTCTTTCTTTCCTGAAAATGGGAAATGACTAAACACAGCCAATGGATTAAAACATTTATGACTTCAGCAGTAGACTACACCAATATAAATAGATGCACATACACATATAGGAATTAAATTCGTATTTTATTATGCATTCCTCCATTCTCTCTGAAAATCTAAAAACAGGGTTTGCACTTTTAAAATAAGTATGATTAAAATTTTGCCTTGTCCTTTTGATTGATACCTTGTTTGCAATGCTAATAATGACAGAGGCACTTGAACCCAAACCAAAACTACAAGAAAAAGTTACCATTTTTAAGCAGAACATAGTAAAAATTTCTGTGTGTGTGTTTAACAAGTGAATTACTACTTGAGATCTGACACTCCTAACAGTTGTGAATAGATTTCAGTTCTTGAGCTGCTATATGCCTAATTTGCTTCCATGAGTGAGGGATTATGCAGTATAATAGGTTAAACTTCTATAGACCATTCTAATCTGTTTCGTAGAAGATCAGAGAAGGAAGGGAGGAACTCTGTTTATTATGCTGTGATCAAAAGCACAATAGAGTAGAAATTTTCTGTGAACATAGGCTTGAAAACTAATTTGTTGTATGTTTGTTTCCTCTCTTTTCTGCAGCTGTTCAATTACAAACTGTTACTGCTGGTCAGAAAACCAAACATCTATTCTCTAGGGTAGCTACATTGTACTCCAGTGTTTGAAGACCTGGTTTCTTTTATAATTGGATTGAAATATTGATTTTTTTTTTTAAAGAAATTCTCCCACGCCTCCATCTGAATACTAGCTGAACATGCTCATGTATGTATGCACTGTGTGTTTAATATATATATACAATAGTAATATAAAATTGAAAAAATTAATTGCACTTATGGAGGCAAAACAATTTTTAGTTATGCAGAAGAGATCAAGGAATGGTTTGTTAAGGGCAAAATAAAAAAGTTATAGGGTTAGTATTAATTAGATTTTCTTGTTTGCTTTTATGAAGTCTATGCATATGTCCTTTAAAAGGACAAGTAAGTTTTGAGGGGAAAAACACTTGCAGACCAACTAGTAACCAAAACTTGGGTAAACGTCCCTTTTAGAAGTTGCCAGATATTGCTGTAGAGCCCTTCACTGAGGGAGACTCCTGTGGGGCCATGCGTGGGACAAGGACTGCCCAGTTCAGCATTGACAGCTCTAATGCGGGATGCCCTGGGAGGGACCAGCCTCTCCCATGCACAGCTTGCAGAGGGTTGCTGGCTTCAGTTGTTGCCTCACACGTGTGTAACTAGAGATCTGCTGGTCATCTGTGTATTACCTCAGAGAAGAAACTACAGCTGCAGTGACAAGCACGGAGTTGTCTCATTTTGGTGGCTCTCCCTGCAGTGGAAATGATGGATTTTGTTTTTCATCTCCTCACACAGAATGATCTGCTATTTTGAGCAAATTAATGAGATAACTTGCTACTTACAAAGTAGGTCAGAGCTGCTCGAGCGTAAGTTGCAGTAGCTTTCTGGGAATTAGTGCTGCTTTCCCCGTGCTCCTCCCTGGCAGGCTGTGCCAGCGTGTGCCAGCCTCCTGTTGGGTGCTGCTGTCGGCGGGTGCCGAGCGCTGCCTGGCTGGAGCCCGGCGCTGCGGGGTCCGGGGGGCCGCACAGCACCCGAGCCTTGGCACAGCCCCCGGAGCAAGCGGCGTCTTGCAGCTGTTTCCATGGCAACACACGTGTTAGAAAATAAATATTTGCTCCACTTTCACAACTGTTGTTATGCTAAGAATTAATTGACAGTAATGGTTTTTTTTCCCTCGTTGTGCTTGAGAGCATTTTAGAAACAACCCAGAAGTGTTTATGGGACAATGCAGCATCTGAGACTATTGCAGCTAGCTGTGCCCTGCCATGGATTTGGGCTGGAGAGGAGTAGGAGCTGATAAAACCTCTCGGTTTTGGTTAAAAGGTGGGTCAAATCCTGTTCTACTCTGCAGAGTAGTCTGGAGAGTGGCTGTTTTGGTAGGTCTGGGAGCAGTGAGCAGTACGGCTGGTGGGAGGGCAAGAAGGGGCTGTGGGATGGGCACAGCTTCAGGTGGCCCTTTGCTGACATCCTCTGCCCAGCATACCCATCTCTCAGGTGTCTTCCAAATGCTTACTGCCACCCCAAGTAGCACAGAGACCCATGCCAGTCCTTAGAAGTAAAACCCTAAGAGTGGGAAATGTACTGTGGTAGTCCTGTAATTGTGAATGTACTCTTGGCTAGACGTATGCAGTTTTAGGCTATTTTGAAATAGATAATAATGGATAATTGTGTAAAATATGGTTGTTTCTTAATAGTACCTGCTAATTTCAGTATTAAAGGCTATGAATTCTGATTTTTAAAAAATCAGTTACTTCAAAAATTCCTGGAATTCAGCCGGTGTTACAAACATTCAGATTTATAAATCTTTTCGGAATGTATTTATTTAGTTTTTTTTTCTAGAGGGAAGTTTTCTTGTGGGAGGAAATTTTTGGCTGCTTTCTACTGGTTTTCTTTCTGAGGTGCAAGCTGGTGTGAATAAAGACTTGTAGAAAGCAGGCCAGGAGTTCTGCCATTGCAGCATTAGCAATTGTGGGAAATACTGTCACGCAGCATATTACTAGCTCAGCTGTATTTTCTTATCTTGATCGATCCTGTTAGCAGGACACACTGATTTTGCCCAAAGCCAAAATGTGGTTTTTTTCTGCTCTGTTTGGGTTGTGTTATACTGTGCCTACCAGTATGGCATCAGTGTGCCATAAACACCATGGCTAGCATCTGTCATTTGTCACGAAAAGTGAAACTGATGTTTGTCACCAGTGTAAATCAGCGACCAAACACAATTACCAGCACAACACCTTTTGACAGAGCAGCTATTATTGCACCCCATTCAAAGCAGGGATTACTGAAGTGTTTGAGTCCTTGTCTAACCGTGGTTCATCTTTCAGCACTATGAAAAGTCTCTTATCTGTCAATTCAGAGTGACACAGCACAAGAGCAGCTCTAGAGCCAAACTTCAACCCTAGGAGACCAGGAATAGTTGTACTGACTCTTGCTACTGAATGGGCAGTGGTATTTTGCCACTAGTTCAAGGGAAGGAAAACATGTAAATTGGAGAAAGAATTAGTGGCAGTCAAAAATTAGGCCCATTTTAAGGAACTGGGGCATTACACTCCATGTGTGTTTACATTAAATTGGTGATTTATGTACTTATGATCAAAGTAAAAGGTTGCTTTCTCCCTTCCTCCTCCTCTCTTCTTTTTTTTTTTTTTTTTTTATCTTGGAAGCACATTTAATGCTGAGGAGTAACTGAGGAGTTCTTCTTACAGGACTTTTCATGGAAACACTGTAGATCTTGTAAAAGACAGAGGAATTTGGTGGGAGGAGAATAACTCTCTGGCAGTCCCACTGCTCATACTGTGAAAACACTTTCTGAAGACGGTTTGAGGCATTCTTGTGATTCGATATATGCAATGAGCTGAATGAATACCTACCAGCTGAAGAAGGTAGATGAGAAGGGCACAGATCTGTTTGATAATTATTAATTTGCTTAATGTCACTGTTGTGCCTTTAAATTTGTTCATGAAGAAATTTTCAATTACATTGGTATTGCTGCAAGGAGTAGGTTTAGAGAAGTATTTGCACTGATGAGCTGCCTAACATGTACGGGGGCCCATCTTTTGCTCTTGTTTTTGCATATCATATGTTTTATCTAGGCTGAACTGTAGTTAACTTAAGAACTGTGCTTGATCTGGGAGGCCTTTTTGTATAAGGTTAGAACAAGCCTGAAGAATGCTACACAATTAGACTGGTAGATCAAGATGTTGATATAATACAGTGAGATGACATGATGTTAATCTTGCTAGAACCCAAACATGGCTTTTTTAGCACCTAATGGCTCTATCAACTGAACAAAGGAGTTTTTTATTTAATAATTAGTTGGCTATTTGTATTGTAAGTCTAACCACTAGAGAAAAGCAATGCCACATACCTAAGCTAGTAGTTGTTGTTGATTATTGACTTCAATATTGATGTAGTTGGAGGTTGGAGGGTTTTGTGGCCTTTTTATATATTTGTGTTTAAATTTGACAAATTGTGAAGAAAGGAATGGTTTTATCTTTTCAAGACTTAAGAACATGAAGCATGAAGCCAAATGTGAGTATCAATAAAGAGTGATGACGGCCAGATAGGCAACAGAATGGTGATAGGAGCTGAAGGGCTGTACAATTTACTTTGCAAAATGAAGTGAGCATAAGGGGAGTAATAAATTCTTGTGATAAAATGTTTGAGTTTTGAGACCACATTTGAAATCTGTCCTGCAAATATGCTCCTTCCAAAAAGTCTTTGAAAAATGACTAATGTTGTACTCCAAGACCAGTTACAGATATGACAGTCTTCATTCTTTACGTGTATCCATGTTGGACTTTTCCAAAGCAGAATCTGCATCTCTCTGCCTTTTGATGGAGAATGTTGCAAGTTTACCTTACGAATAGCATAGGGACCAGATTAGGTCCGAACTGGAGGAGAGAGGTATTACTGTAGGTTGTGTGTTGAATCAGGCCACACAGTGCAAGTAGAAAGAAAACAAGCCCTAACATGGTGAAGTATAGTCCTGAGGAGGGGCCCCTTTGGGTTATCATGTCCAAGTGTCCCCAGATCACACAGCTTCTCTGGTAGGAGAGCTTGGGGAACCTCCACCCCACTCTCACCACATGAGCCCCAAAACATGCACTCACAGTGCACCTGGGCCCCTGCTACATGTGCTGCTGGTAATGCAAAGGTACCTTAAAACCCTCACAAACAAATCTGGAGAACTTCAGCTGTTTAAAGGCTGCCTGATTGAAGGACTGCTGGAACACTCAGAGGAACCACAAGTACTGTAAATACTGGGAGTCCAAAGGGGTGCCAGGCATTGAGTTGCACTGGGGTCTCCCAAGGCCAAATAGCTGTGCTTGACTTCTGGAAGCACAGGAACTTGCTGTGTATGTGCTGGTGTAGCCAGGTGTACCTTGCAGGATGCAGGTACGCCCTGCGGGACGCTCCCAGGCCACTCCTGCAGGAACCGCTCCTGGGAGGGGAGAGCTGGGGTGGGAGATGGTTGTGCTGGGTGTCACCTGCTGGCTGGGCTCCCCTGGCCCTGACCAAGCACAAATTCATTGTTTTCTGACTGTTTAGGGACAAGGAGTTCAGAGTGTGGAGAAAGGCACACGGTGGTTAGGTATCCACCCTGGCAGCAGGACATCTGAGACCCACCTTACCAAAAACTGAAATGCAGGGAGGGAGCCCTGTAGGTTCATAAAATCTTCATCTCAATCAATGATTGTGAGACTTATAAACCAAGTCCTGCTTTTGTCAAAGTGGCTTAAATATTGGACCAGATGAATTGATGAACTTTCCGTAAATATTTTAAAGAGACATTGTTGAAACTTTTGCGTAAAATTCACAAGACCCACTTGCTTTGTCCCTTTAACAGTGTTGCAGAGCTGAATTGTCTTGTTAGGGAATAGCTAGTCCTTATATTTTCCTTTCATAGGAAAGGCTCTTCATTTGGCTTCTGATTTTTAGTTCTGTCTACTTGTTAATTGACTTTTGTTTTTCCTTTCATCTAATATCTGGATTGGTGACATTGTCAAAGAAAAGCAACAAAGACAGAAAATTAGGTTGCTTAGGTGTATATATAGGGTGACCTACAGAGGCAAATTTTGGAGACTTATGGGAGCTTTGCTCTTGGCTTAAAAGGGAGCAGAATGGATTTCTGAGCACAGTGTTTCAGCTAAGCTGAGCTGCTTGTGGTTCTCAATAAACTGCTGAGGAAAAGCAGCACCTCTGCTCTTCCAGGCCTTCTCTGTACCCAGGGCTTACCCAGCAGCAACTTTCTATATTCATGGTTGAAAAATATTCTGTGCATGATACACGTGCAGCTGAGAGGGCTGTGAGCCTTGAGGAAGGCAATTCTGCAGCAGAGCACTGCTTTTTCAGGGATCCTGTCTCTCCTCCACCTGGGATGCCATGGTCTGTCTGTCAAAGAATAACCAATGCAGGGGAGGTGGATTCACTTTTCTATGGAAATAGGTAAATGGTGTGCTTACTTGCTTATTTTTTCTTTTTCTTAGCAGAGCTATGTGTTTATTGTCCATTTTTTTTCTCTTACTGCAAGTAGACATTGGAAAATTAATAGAGAGTAAAGTGGCAGCTCCCAGAAAAAGATTAGAAGAAACAAAGGTAATCCTTGAAAGCATAACATTATTGACAATAGTGTGTGAAATATGCATTAGATTTGCTTATTTATATAGTGTGTAAAGCAAACATGAGTTTTGTGACTTCTTTTGGATCTACACTTTGTTTTGGTTTATTTTCCTTTTACCTTTCAAAATAATAGGTACCTACTTTCAAATGGGAGCCTCTAAACAGTGGTAGAGTTAGAGGTGCCCAAGTTTACTCCAGAACACGGAATTTCTGTTCTCTTTTGCTGGTTCAAATTTCTGAATGTGGGATTCTCAGTCTTCTACTTTAAATTTTCACTTAAAATCAAGCCCTCTGTGAAATAATCTTTTTATGCCCAGCATTTGTGCTTAGAAACATATCCTAACCTATCACAGATGTAGTTAAGACAATAATTTCAGTTTAATGAGCCAGACATTCCCTCCCAAAGCAGAAGGATATTATCATCAGGTTTATATTTTATGATATGCATATGACTTGTTTTTAACTTGAAAGCGCCTACTTACAAAAATCCTGTATCTTATTCAGCAGTGATTTTGTTCCATTGTGCAGTGTCATTTTCTTCTTTCTTCCTTCTTTTGAACCCTTTTCCCCTCTTCCTCGTCTTTCTTTTCTTTGTTCTACACCCTTTTTATATTTTGTACAGATTTCCCTCCCCTTTGACATTTTTATCATTTTGAGGCATAAAATAGGGCCTCTCTTCTCCGGCAGCTGCGACCCCATCCCCTGCTGTACCAAATTGACACTTCTGCAAGCAGCAGCTCTACTCAGTCACTCGAAGGCTGCTGCTTTCACAAGTGTTGATTTAGTGCAGCAGGGGATGATGTGCCAGCTGTAAAACTCAGACAATAATAATAATAATAATGCTTGTGAAAAGTCTTATAATAAGAGGGAGAAATAAAAGGGTGTGGGGAGAAAAGGTAGGAAGGGGCCAGGTGGAGGGAGGAAGGGGAGCAGGGATCCCTGTGGGGTGGTGGGGTACTCGGCTGCCCAAGGAGCAGTGGGATGGGTAGGAGTGCAGACCATGAGCTAATTCTTCTCCTCCTCACTCTCTCTCCTTACAGGAAACTCCTGAGGCTGACAGTGCAGATGTTTTGTGTTTTTGTCAAACTGGGGAGTTATTTTAGGATAAAATCCTGGTGGAAGGGGGTGAAGGACTTAAAATATGACTGAGAGAGTGAGGGGCACTTGTGTTGTAGAGTCACTTAATATTTGCAAAGGCATCTTTTTGGATGACAAGATATTTGATATTTTTATTCTTAAGTTATATATTGCATATCTGTGGATATAGAGGATGGATTTTTTGAAATATACAAATAATGTGTTGTTTTTTAAAGCACATAAATGGAGAGTTCCTTCTAAATCAGCCCTGATTTACCCTCAGTACTGTTCCTAGAGGAAATAGTTTCCAACTGCTTTGTATCTGAGGGTTTAATAAGTTGTTGGCAAGACAAAGTTGAAAAAAATATTGTAGGTTATATTTACTGACCACTTTTTTCTTTATTTTCATTCTCAGTCACTAACTCAGCACTTATTTCCATGGCTCTGTTCAGCCATTCATCAATGATCCTGGAGCAGTGAATGAAACATAGTATGCGCTAACTATTGATATTGGTACCGATATACATGTATGATAAGACAGAACAGTTTCAACACAGACATGCAGAACATGTCAGTGGTGACTCAAAAGGTGTTAAAATACCTGTGTACCAAATAGTATTGTTTGCTTAAATCTGGTTACTCATAGCATTTCCCAGCTCTGTGTAGAGAGTATGAATTTTTTCAAAGACTATTGGGAAGTCTGGTTCTTTTAAGTTCATTTCAGACATGGGTTTGGGTTTCTTTAAATTAATGGGAAATAAAGACATACTTAAAGCTGAGCATGTATTTGAAAGCTGGTGGATTGAGGTTATATTTGTCAGGTCTTGGGTAAAACTTCCATTGTCTGAAAAGCATCTCGTTTTTTAGTATTTAGAGAGATGTTTTGTAATAGGCTTTCACAGTGATCACCTTTGTAATCTTGTTGTTCATCATATTAATTGAAGAAGCTCCTTTCTGATAACCTTTGGCTGTTCAAGATATGTTCCTAAAGCCTCAAAGGCTGAAGAAACTTAGAAAAGACATAATAGATCATCCTGCCTGCTTTTTTTTCCAGTGTAGAATTATTTCATTGAGAACATTTTTTAGTGTTATGTCAACTTTAGTTTTTAAAATCCCAAGTGAAAGCTTCCATATCTCTCCTTGGGAGACTATTTCACAGGCTAATACATCTCGCTGTCAGGAAGACTTTTCCAATACTCTGTTGAGCTTAAGCTTTTTCTTTCCATTATTTCTAGTTATATCCTTTTTCCTTGATAGCTTTTACAAATGTTAAATACTTACAGATTTTTTTTTTCCCTTTAAGAAACTTTATTCAGATTATCAGTATCTTTCTGGTTTTGGAAAATACCACCTAAGACCTTCTAGGCTGAGAACTATGTTTACTTTCAAACCGTACAACAGTCAGATGCTTGCCACAGCGTTTTCTTCGGGTTTACTTTTTTAGGGTCCAAAAAACACAGGAGATTCCAGCCATGAGAAATCTTATAAGTAGCCTGTTTTCATCAGTGGTTTGAGATAGATATGTCACTTTGCTTTCTTTCTTATTCTGGATGCACAGCTCTTCTAGCCATTGTGCGTGAGGATCCCCAACTGCTACTTGGTTCTTAATTTCCCACCTCTTGGTGCTCTGCTTCACAGAAAGCCTGTGTACTGCTTAGTCTTTGTATTTCTGCAGCTTGCACAAAATTCACTTCATTCTTGGTAGGTGCAACTGTTGGGGTCGGAACTCAGAATGTTTCCCAAGAAATAGAAGGCAAGAGAAAGGAGGGTCCTACTTAGGTCCGAGGTCTGATTTGGAAGTCCTGGGTTGAATTTTAGCTCCTCATACAGGAGAAATTGAAATATGTCTATGCAGGGAAATGCAGAGAGCTGCATCAAGTTTTTAGGGGGACTTACTAGTGTGGGCCAGTCCCGTGTTTGCCTAGTTCAGGGTTGCAGGAAGGGGTCCAGCCTGTGCCAGCTCAGAGCACAGGCAAGCCAATGCATTCCTGGCACTGAGAGACAGGCTCTGCCTCTCTGCACATCCTTCCCCCTCTTCAAGGAAGCAGTTGCAGTCTCCTGCTGCATGCTGGTGGGTACTGGTGCTATACAGACCAGCAACTGTAGGCAGCTGGAAAAATTTGCTTTCTTTTTAATGCAACTCTTCTTGTTATTATTAGTTATGAGTGTTTTGGCTTGCAGGAAAGAAACTGAAATGGCTTGCACAGCATTCAACTGTCATTTCTAGCTTGTTTTTCTATGGAAATGCTGTTTGTCTGTCAATCTTCTCTAATTACTTTTGAACACAAGGAATGTTTTCACAGCTGAGTTCAGTGGTGGTAGAGATTCCATCCCACAGCGGCTTTGTGTCGTGGCTTTGAAATCAACAGGGGCACTTTTGGTGTCCTGGCTGACAAGCATGGTGTGCACCTGAGGGCATCATGACTGGGTAGCACTGGAGCAGCCCAGGAAGGTTTTGGGGAGACAGTGTGGGGAAGGAGAGCATGGGTAGGGAGTTTGGTCACTTACGAGTGAGTCACAAGGCAGAAAGTATTGGTTTTCTGCTCAAAGTACTCGAGCCTTTCCTGAGGAGTTTTCAGACTGTTAGAGACCCAGTGCTTGTCTAATAGTTCTCCCAGAATCAATAGCTAAACTTGCATTGATTTCTGCTGACTTCACATGCTTAGGATTCCAGCTGTAGTGCGGAACTCAAGATCTTGCTGTTTCACAGAGGCTTACCTGCCACAGCTGTCTGACACTTCCTGAAATACTGAGGACAGTTTCCCTGAAAAGTGTGCAGGGTGGAAACACCAATCCAGGTGCCCTTGTAACCTTTGTAGGTGCTACAACCTGCCAGGCTGCTGTTTCTCCATCCGTTTTACAGAGAAAGCCTGTGCCTGGTGTGCTCATTCCCACTTATTCCCAGGTCTGCATCTCAGAATGGCCACTTGCTGCTCTCCTCTTCATTTTGGCTATTCCAAGGCATTTTTCCTGGGAATTTTAGCTGAGTTTTGCCTGACATTATTTGCCAAAGAGAATTTTTATTTTATTCCTTTTTATGTGTCTGATTTCTAGGTGCTGCTATGTATATTTTCTTCTTTACTTATACTTGCAATATTTTCTAAATTCACATCTTCTACAGCTCTTAACAATGCGATATACTACCTAACACATGTTAGTGCCTTTATTTCTGTATTTAATTGTAAAGAGATTACTTTCAAATGTATTTTTGAAACAGGTATAAAGAACAATGTTTACTCGTAAGTTTCCTTTAACTTCTTTTCATTGAGAAAAGGAATAAAAAGAGAAATGATACTGCACTTCTGCTGACTACTCTGCTTGACTGATTCACAGGGTATTGCTCTTAACATGTTGTAGGAATTAAAAAAAAAGTGTCAAACTTTTTTTGGCACCCAGCTACAGTAGATTCTGTTAGAAGAAACATATGGCCTCACACTAACAGTGTTAAAGTACTGCTGAAGTATTGCATGCACGACATTGACAAATTTCCTCTAGGCTTTTTGTTTTCGGTGCTATTAAACATTCA
The DNA here is from genome assembly GCA_013398055.1 of Ifrita kowaldi. Taxonomy (NCBI): domain Eukaryota; kingdom Metazoa; phylum Chordata; class Aves; order Passeriformes; family Cinclosomatidae; genus Ifrita; species Ifrita kowaldi. The sequence continues at coordinate 171,752 of VZRS01007037.1, forward strand.
AAGTCCACTATTTCATTACCACTGATGATACAGAGAGCCTTATTGACATTCTACCCATCTGTTCATAACATGCATTATTAAATGTGAAGCAACTAGTAGGTAGGAGTGCACTTGCCAGCTGTACAATGAATTCTCAGCAGTTTGGTGCCCTCTATAAATTTTCTAGTATTCTGCCAGTTTCTCAACATAATTTGCAATGGGGATATATTTTTTTAAAATGTTTCACATTGTACAGAGAAAAGTTGCTTCAAAAGAATTCTTTATTTTGTTATCCTTAATGTGAAATCTTTAGATATCGTTTCAAAAAGCCCAAGAGTCTTTTAACATACAAAGACTGTTGCTAATATCAGATCTCACTAACCACAGTTTCTGGTGGTTTTTTTCTTTTTTTTTTTTTCCTAGGAGCAAATCTGCTGCATTACCTATGAACAGGACCATGGGGCCCCAATGAGTCACCCTATTCATCTATTTTTGGAACCCAAAGGAATTGGTTTGACTATTTACAGATTATAACAGTTGGTAGTTGAATGTTTTATTTTCATTCCCAGTTGGTACAATATGTTCACAGCTGATGCTAATGGCTTGCCCATTTGATATCACATATGGTCCACTATTTGGGTCTCCTAAAGCTTTCTTTTGTGGTCAAGCTGCTTTAAAACTTGTGTATATTTAGGTTTGTTCTGTCTGCTGGAAAGGTGATTATGAAATGCTGAAACTGGGCAGCTTTAGAGTAAATCAGAAGTTCTGTTGATAAAGATTCAAAGAATTTGGGTCTAAATGTCCCATAAATAGTGTTTTTATATAAAATTGATTACAAACAAATGTCTTAGAATATCATGCAAAATTGTAAAAGAAACGTCCTTTCCTCTTTCCTTGTCTTTGAAGCTGTGATTGAGTTACCCTCCAGTGTATTGATACAACTGAGCATCATCAGGACTACTTTTGCTGGATGTTCAGTTGCATTGGAAACCAATTTATACATAATTTGTATTGCTCAAATCATCATTTGTATTTTTATTTGAATATTAACTGTTCTGATAATGTTTTGTGAAAAGACCTGAAGAAGCAAATTAATTTTTCATTTGGTTTCAAGAATAAGAGCATAGGAAAAGTGAACTAAAAAAAATGGGAACAGAAATTAAAATTACAAGCCTGTCTGAAGTTGTTCTCCTATGATACAGGAGTGTTTATACTGACTCTGAAACATAACTGATAAAGCCACAATCTCATAAAAAGATTATTTTCAAAACTATTGCATTACCCTCTGAGAGCTAAAATTCTCATTTATTCGTAGGAGTAGATCATAATAGCTCTAATTCCCTGAGAAGTGGGCATTGTATGATAATTAAGCAGGGTAGTACATTAATTGTCCTCCACTTCACCTCTAGATGTTTAACTCCTTATCTAGTCAACCAGCAAACAATAATGCTCATTTATTTGTGCCTCACAGTTCAAATAATTTTTTAACTGGGTAATTTATTTGAAATAAAGCAGAATAAGCATATTCATGTGAAAGGGGCATTGAAGTTGTGTTAGATTACCATTATTTAATACCATTAAGTGGTAGGATGTGGGTTTTATGGTTGTATTTTTCAGCCATGCAACTTTAACTGAGTAACAGCAACATGATTTTGCATTCAGGAATATTTCTCTAACTAATGGGACAGATTTAGCAGTTTTTACCGCATGGCTACTGCTTTCTGGTGGCCTCTGTCTCATCGATGCCTGTTAGGAGAGCAGGTATGTGTGTTGGAAGTGGTGCCTGTGACATCTGGCTCCTGGATTAAATGAGGCAACTGCTGGTAGGACAGAGGCTCTGGCTTATTTAGTTTAAGGGGAAATAGTGCATGTTGCTGGTTTAGAGTCAGCCTCTGGAAGGAGATTGAAATGGAACTGAAGCAGGAGGCCTTTTCAAGTGAATAAAGTCAATATTCAACCTGGAGTACTAGGGAAAGAAAAAACTCAACTAAACCAAATGTTTTTGCAAACGAAGCTAATAGATTAAGCAGTTTCAGGGACTTAGCAAATGACAGTAAAACTTCAGCATGCTAAAAAGGTCACTTGAAATGTCTTAAAAGAAAAGACTAAGGAGATCAAATTATTAATGAATGATCTCAGGAATGGACTGGGTATCTGATGATATGGTATAAAGTATTTGTTAGACAGGACTTGGTCAAAATTTGGTGAAATTTTGGGCACTCTGACTGTACCCAAGAGAGTTAAAGAAGTTAGCGATGTTGTCTCTCCCAACTTATTCGGCAGAAATGCAAGAGCATGCAAGAAGAATTTAGATTTATTTGACACAAATTATATTTAGGAAAGGATGTATTTCTCATAAGTAGCAGAACTAAATGTTAAGAACTAGAGACAATACTGTTGAAGTATGGAAAGAAGTGTTACACTGATTCAAATCTCTAACAAGACCATTTCTGATTGGTATGTGGAGAATTATATGCTTTCTGGGGCGTTTTTGCCCCATTTGTTAATAATGTATTATTATTATAATAATCATTATTGTTATTATATCACCCAAAACATGTGAGTGCTCCAGCAAAAGCATCTTCCTGTGGTGTTTCCCTCCCCTCTGGGCCCGTGCAGCATTGCCCTGCCCTTGGGGGCTCCTGCCGAGCACGTACAGGCAGCCTGTGCTCCTGTGCCTACTCAGCTAGAGGCTGTTACCCACCCCAGGCCAGTGATGAAGCTGTAGGTCAGACCCTTCAAAGAGCCACCAAAATACTGACCTCACTCTCTGCCCAACAAATTCTTTTCTTCCCAAAGCAATAAGAGCTTTGTAGCTCTTAATAAACTTTCTTCTTGTTTTGACAGAGGAAGAGCCTGAGGCTGGAGCTTGCTGAGAACACCCTGTGGAAATGGTTTGCTCAGCTGCCATTGCTCAGCAGGGAAGGTGAGGGGTGGGATGGACTTGATGAAGGCAGCTTCATCTTGAAAAACAGTTGATTAGAAAAATAACATCAAATTGTATCTTATCAGCTCTGGATATATTTCAGGGAGTCCTCTCTCCTGAATGGGCTGAAATTACATATAGTGTTAACCCAGAGTCTTCTGCAACAATGTAAATGAGTTGTTAACATGGCACTTCATTGCAATAATAATTCAAAGCTAGTAGCAGGCTGGATGGGTCTGCAATAAATGTTTTATTATTTAGGAAAAATATACTCTACAAGTTGCAATGTGCCATGCTCATTCATGCTGTAAATCAACAAAGATCAGCAGACTGAATAGGGAAAATGAAAAGCTTATTTAGGAACTGACACAAGCTTTCAGATGAGCAGGGATGGCTGAAGTTAACTGCATTCATTTTTCTTTACTTGTCACAGTTGCCACTTGAATTTCACTGCTAAAGATTGTGGGTAGTTTTGCTTTATGAAATTATATCTGTGAAAACAGTATTTGCATTTATATAGGCTTTGTTATAATAAAGTTAAACCTAGCACACCCCTTTGCTTCCACAAACAAACAAATCAACCAGCCAACCAGAAACCTCTATGTTAAAATAATATTTATCTGTCAGTTTTCCTAGATCAGAACAGGATTCAGCTAAATGGTTCCCACTGGCTGCTTTAAAGGCCCAAAGCATGTGACCATGTGAAATGCAGAGCTTTGGCCGTCCCTTCAACTTCAGCTCTCCTGAAAGGCTGCGTCTCTCCTCACAAGAGTAAACCCAGGGTTTTCTTTAAAAATAATCTTGATGTGGAGTGAGTTAAGGCACAGATTGGGTCACAGGGGTTAGAGACTAGGAATTAATGTGGTCCTCGTAGTGTGGTTATAAAGTGCCTGAAATGTGCTCCATTACCATCCTTTTATGTTCCCTAACAACTGAATACTCTTTCTTGAAGTTTGCGGCATGGAAAACACAGATCCTGAATGCTGAACATTGGCTTGTCCTGAAAACTGTGCATGTTTGAACATGGAGTAAAGCCCCTTGCAAACTCTCTATGTTGATGTCCTTAGAGAGATGTGACTTCTTTGGCTGATCAGGGGAAGGAGAAACCAGGGCAAGAAGACAAGTGAGTTAAGATAACTCATCCCATGCCTCTATGTAGGCTTGAAAAGGACAAGGTTTTCTAAGCCAACTTCAGAAATTATTCTCCTGCCCTGACTTAGGCCCCAGAAAGAATGAAGAGAACATGAAAATATTTTTTAAAGCATTTTCCTGATGATGCCACATCCTTGGTCATAGGTCTCCAAAGGGAAGAGCTGCTTTTTGCAGGGCAAATGCATGGGCCTGACCAATGAGGAGGATGGCAGCATGGACTGAGCATATGAGGAGGATGGCAGCATGGACTGAGCATATGAGGAGAATGCTTCAGGACCAGAATGGTATGACTGTGCATGAGCCTCTGACTGCAAGACTATCCTGAGAAAGCAGCTCATGGATGGAGGAAACAGTAGGCAAAAAGACAGCTAGAAGGTTCTGTTCACATTTATGCCTGCTGGGGTATGTGTACTGGAATATGCATTNAGAGCTGCTTTTTGCAGGGCAAATGCATGGGCCTGACCAATGAGGAGGATGGCAGCATGGACTGAGCATATGAGGAGAATGCTTCAGGACCAGAATGGTATGACTGTGCATGAGCCTCTGACTGCAAGACTATCCTGAGAAAGCAGCTCATGGATGGAGGAAACAGTAGGCAAAAAGACAGCTAGAAGGTTCTGTTCACATTTATGCCTGCTGGGGTATGTGTACTGGAATATGCATTTGTATGAACATTTATGTGTGTATGTATATACACGAATGAAGCAATTTTTGTATCTCTGTAGTGATCTGTATATTTGTTCCAGTTTGTCAGGTGTTTGTGTCTGCCAGTGAATGGATATTTTCCTTGGTTGTGGAGTTACTTATCCAACTACAAGACTCACTGACTGTCTCAAATATCCATTCTCAGTAGGTCAGTTTGCATGGCTTAAATATACCATGATTTTGTTGTTGTGCCCATGTGCCTGCAGGAGAGGAGCCTAATCTTGTAGCCAGCAAAACTGGCTGTGTGCTGAGAAGGCTGCTGAGACTAGAGTTTGGAAATGATGGAAATACAACAGTTTCGCTGCAGGGGTTGTTCCACCGGCTTGGTCTTGAACCTGTTGGGTTGATCTGATGGCATCTCTGGTGTCGGCATCGCACGGCTTGGAAGCAACTTCCTTGAGGCGGATGCTCTGCACTCCAGTGAGTGATGATGGGTTGGGTGTGTTCCTCCAGCCCCTGGGACAGCTGGCGAGGCCCTGCTGCTGCTGGCTGTTGATGGGGTGTTGTTGGCTCCTGTGGCTGGACAAAGCTGAGGCCCTGGCCGTCACATCTTGCTGAGGAGGCTTCAGGACTCTTACCCTGAATTTCTCACTTTGAGTTTTAAGGAAATACATGATGTGCAAGAAACCCTTGGAAGTGGTGTGTTACCTTCCCCTATTTATTTTGTCAACCATGAAATTGAAATTACTTTGTCCCTTTGGAAATAATGAGTGCTTTGTTTGTGAGAATAGTATATGCAAAAAAAATTAATTTTGAGAGCTGTCTTAGAATTATTTCAAATAGAGTTATCTGAAGCTTTTGTCATCATAATCACTTAAAAAAAGGCAAACATAAGCCAAAGACTCTAAAAAAGTCACTGAGATAACGCATAGTGAAAGGTTTTGAGTTTGCTTCACTGAAAAAAAGTTTTGCTTCTTGAGCCAGCCATTTACATGCTTAGGAAAAGTCCAATTAAGATGACTGAATTGTAAGTGTCATAAAATAGAGAAGGCAGAGGACATTTAATTATAGCTGTGCTGCCAGGCACCAATAGAACAAAAGAAAAAATGTTCACCTAAAGCACAAAGTACTGCCTAATACATTTGCTGCAATAAAGAGACAATATATGGTCTAAACACACTCTTCTAAATAGCTCAAAGAGCTGCACCTTCTGATTTCCATGAAGCTGTTTTTCCAATTATCAACATAGTTTAAGAAAAAGTAATACCCTTTTAATATTGAGACCTTCAACTTTGGTCACAGGTTGAAGAAGCAGCGTCATGCATTAAGACAAAAATGTTGCCTGAGAAAATGAATTTGTGACCCAGAAGAATGTATAATTGATGTGTGTGGATGTCTGAATGGTAGAATAACAATAGTAACCATTAGAAATGAGAGCTGGAACTAGTCAGGCAGAGAGGCAGGATGTATTTTATAGGTCATCTGGGCTCCATTCAGATCTACAGGTTGCTATTCCTTCTCCATACTTGAAAGCATTTAATAGATTATTACAAAAGGAAAAGGATGGTATGCAATAATGGTTTAAATTGAAGCTGCGTATATATATCACCACTGTGTGACTTCTAAATGAATGCTTCATTTTTAAAATTTTCCCATGACATACTTGAAAGTTTGCCAGAGCATCAACGAATTAAAACAATGAATTGACCAGCAGCAAGAGTAAAAGACTCTGAAGAGTACAGTAGAAACAGTTGTTTTCTTCTGTGGCATAGACAATAAAAAATAAGAAACAATCCATAAGAAAATTTGTTCCAAAGTTGTTGTCTGTCTTCTTCAAGGCAGATGAATTGGTTTTGTTCTCTCTTGTTTCATGATGTTAAAACAAGAAAAAAATATAGAATTTTGGAAAGAGGTTTAACTGTCAAACAATCAAAGCCAAAAGCACATAATAGTGAAGTCAAATTCAGATTCCCTTCTTGCCTGGAAAATGCTTCTTTCATATCAAAATTGATACAAGTTAAAGGGTGGAGAATCTTTTGTGCTTTGTTTCACATGAACATAAAAGTTTTATTCCTGCTTTTAATGGATAGTATTTTACAAATGTAATGGAACATAATTTTACCAGGTTTCCCTAAGGGAAAGTCACGGCACGATTACATAGGCAGTCCCATCTCATTTAGTATAATGCTTACAATATACATGCAAATATACTTACGTAACTCAAGTTAGAGGTAGATTGAATAGCATTCAGATAATCATACAGCAGTGCAGATGCTGAAGAAAGTTTTGCAGGAGAAACATACATTGACTGACTGGTCCCTTGCAGCCACGCATGCCCGCAAGCAATGTTTTTCTGCCATGCAGAAGATTCAAGCTGTGCCAGGCAGAAGTACCTGGCATGTGTACGATTTGTCACTCAGGATGAACGTTTTAGCTTGTCCCCGTTGATAGCATGTCCCAGAGAGAAGAGAGAGTGGTAGATCAAGGGGATGGGGACCTTTGTGGCTTGCAGTGTTCCCAGCAGCTGGGACAGCCTGGAAAGGGAGCCATCCACTTATGGGCAGAGCTCTTGCAGTGTCCCTCAGGATAACTGGCTGCAGGGCAGTGGGACTCAGAGGGGCTCCGTGGGCATGGAAGGAGGTTGAAGCCACCTCAGGTAGAGGCACAGGGTAACAGAGCTGGGAGTGTAAGGATGGCAGTGTGCTCTCCAAACTCCTTGCACAAGGAATTTTTCAGCTAGAGATTAAATAAATCTTTCAATTGTGAATAATAAGGATTTAACAAAATGTAGTGCAAGATGTAATTCTAGCACTTTTGGTATAAAAAAGCAAGTAAAAATCTGTGTTATCAGCCAGTATGAAGGGTCTTACATTTATGGGAGTTGTAGGACTGCTCTTTCTGGGGTGGCTTGTGCATTGGTGAAAGAGACATCTGTAAGAAAACTGTTCTCTTTCTTCTTGTAGAGGATGATTGAACAATTTTAAAACATTTTATTAGTACATGTGAGATTGACGTATTCTCTATTTCATGAACAACAGGTATTCTTTTGCTTCTTGTTTAATTTTTTTTTACTGAATTCCTGTCAGACTCTCTTCTCAGATCTGACTCTAATCTGATGTAGATCACCACAGAGAAACTATCCCAAGTTTTCATCTAAGTGGTGTAACAGCTTAGTGTACATAAACCTAGTTTTGATGCTGATCATTTGGAGATACACAGAGGGAGATGATTGTAACCTGCTTGGAGTCAAAGCAAGAGCAGTTTCTGGAGCTCTCCTGTGGGACCACTGGCAGCAGAGCTGCTGCTTCTGCACCAGGTGTGCAGATGTGTTGCTGTAGCTGGCACGTGGATTGGAGGCACGAGAACAGCAGTGCTTCTGGCAGCTACTGCCCCTTTGGGTAGGCAGATTCCTTCTTGTTCTTTACAGGGAAGGTCAAGAACTAACAAATACATAAAAATGAAGCTCAACATCTCTCTGTGTTAGATTTCTTTTAAACTTTCCCTCTGTCAATGTTAACATCTCAGATCCATAGGGAACAGCAATAGATAGGTTAGCACAAAATCTCTATTGCAGGCATATGCCTGCATGTGCTGTGGAGAAAACTGGATAAAGACAATTATTTTGAGAATTAGTTGCCTTTTTTTTGTATTGTAGTTAGTGCTCTGTGTTCGCTGACACGTCTGAAGCCAAACAACCTTTTAGCAATCAAGAGGAATCTTTGTTTAATATATTTTTGCTTTATTTTATTTGCATTATTTGCCACATCTCAATTACATGCCAATACTCAGCAATGTGCATTGTATCAATTTCATTTTAGTCAAGTGTAAAATTTATCATTCAAATGAACTAACATCAGAGCAGTATCAGACTGAGAAAGTGTTTGCTCTTCCTTGCTCATTAGTTAGCTTTCATCTGTGGGCGTGGGATGGATAAATTTCAGAGTGCATCTGATTTAACCTCTAAAAATGTATCTTCTTGTCAAGACTTAACTGCAGACAGCAGGTAAGTACCACTTAGTACCTAGTGGGATGGGGAGGAGAATCAGGAAAAAGGTAAACCTCATGGTGGAGATAAGAAGAGCTTAATAATTGAAATAAAGTAAAAAAAAAATAGTAATAATAGGAAAAAGAGAGGGGAGTAAACCCCAAGAAACCCAAGTGATGCACAATAGAACCGTTCACTGCTGTCTGACTGATGCCCAGCCTATCCCCAAGCAGCAGTCAGCAGCTCGTGGCCAGTTTATTTACTGAGCATGATGTTCTGTGGTGTGGAATATCCCTCTGGCCAGCTCGGGTCAGCATTACCAGCTGTGCTCCCTCCCAGCTTCTTGTGCACCTGTTTGCTGGGAGAGCATGGGAAGCTGAAAAAGCCTTCATTTAGAGCAAGCACTACTTAGCAACAACTAAAACATCAGTGAGTTACCAACATTATTTTCATACTAAATCCAAAACACTGCACTGTACGCACTTGGAAGAAAATTAACTCTCTCCCAGCTGAAATCAGGGCCTCAGGTCAGTGACATGGGTACTCCAGTGCTGTGCCAGCCCAGCTCAGGCAGGAGGACAAAGATGCCTTCCATCCCAACTTTGTCCCATGAGACTGCCTTGTTTGTCTGTCTTTTCATGCCTAAGGAGACATTTCCAGATGGAATGTAATACTGAATTCAAGTTTTACTTCGTTTGTGTTTCAAGATCAGCAACAGCTTAGTATGAGCACTGCAGTCGGTGATCCTGTCAGGTGTCCCAGGTTCCACACCTACTGCTGGCATTTTCCTCTGCAGTACAAAAGGGTGACTCTGGTTTTGCTGTTTGTAAAACAACTTTAGCTGTATTATATAGGACATTTGTAAACCAAGTAAATTGGTAATGCGGTTTAATGTCAGCACAAGTTCAGTAAAGGAGCCTTTTGGTTAACCAAGGCTTGTTCCATTTGTAGGAAAATTCAGATAAATTAAGGATATGCATGAAGTAAGTGCACCATGCCTACAGCGCTTTAAGCTCCTCTGTGGATGATCTAATTCAAAAGGAAAATGGCTGTAGTTCATGGTAGCTTAATCCTCTTTACAGTAAAGTCGTCTACTTTACCTCTCAGTGAGAATCTCCACACAGGGATTTAATGCATTTTGACTTACATGCATTATCATCATGGGTTTAGTTGGTTTATCTTAACTTCCCTGGATGATCCTTTGTAGAAAAACCACAGACATAGATACCTAGTACTAGCTTATTTAAAGCATAGTGATGTGGTCATGTTCTTAATCTGATACAGGTTTTAGTGTAACCATGTTAAGTGATAAGTGAGAACTGCCTTGTTAAGTGGTTCCTATACATTCTGATCCCAAAGGATAACAAAGGTAGTTCTTTATTTGTGACTGCACTGCCTAGAAATAATTGAAAAGCCTCAGTGGAAGTGCTTGGCATCTGCTTGTATGCTGGGCCCTGCAATGCTAGCAACTCCTCAGACACAATTCCAAATTCTGGAATTTTGGAGCTGAGGCTCAACAAAATAATTCAGGTGATTACTCTTATCTCAGTCTGTCCTCTGTTCTGTTTTGCAGATCAAAGATAAAAGGATACTATACTTTGGAGGACCTTTGCCTCACACGGTTGTAAAATCAGCAGAGTGCTGGAAACACCTCTCATCTTGTGTGGAGAGCTTCAATCCCATACCTGATGGGAAGGAAGGGAAGAGGAAACACGGACTAGAGCTTTTTCCAGTCCTTGAAACAGTTTTCTTTGAGAGAATGACATTTTTCATGCCAGACAGTTGGCAAGGGTCAACTGGACAAGATAGAGCTGGAGGCATGCAATGCTGTATGGTGTCATCAGAACTAAAGATTATGAAAGTCTTCTTCTGAACAGATTTCACCCCAAAAGTGAACAGAACACACCAGGGATATCCCACGGCAATGAGAGTCCTTGCTCCAGCTCAATTGATTCCACTGGCCACCAAGTCAAATGTAATAGCAGATGCCATCAGCATGATCGTAAGTCATACGAGGAGCGGCTGAGGGAGCTGGGGGTGTTTAGCCTGGAGGAAAGGAAGCTGAGGGGAGACCGTACTGGTGTCTACAGGTGCCTGAAAGGAGGGTGCAGCCAGGTGGGGGTCAGTCTCTTCTCCCAGACAACCAGTGATAGGATAAGAGAACATAGCCTCAAGCTGTGCTAGGAGAGATTCAGGTTTAATGTCAGGAAGAATTTCTTCACTGGAAGGGTGGTTAAGCATTGTAATGGGCTGCTCAGAGAGGTGGTGACATCACCATTCCTGGAGATGTTCAAGAAATGACTGGATCTTCTACTTAGTGTTATGGTTTTGTTTACACCGTGGTGTTTGGTCAAAGGTTTTACTCTCTGTAGCTAAAGAAATTCCTTACTAGAAAGCTGGGAAGGAGGAGGCTGATATTCAGAAACATGGTGGCTGCATGAGAAATGCTCAAGTGGCTGCTGTTTTCATGGCCACTAAGCATGGACTGTGTAGGAAGATGTTACTACTGCTGCAGCACGTTGCCTTTTGTCTAAGTTCCTGTTGTCATCACATGTCAGGAGATGCAGAATGCAATAGGAACACTATACCACAAGAGGAGCAAGGAATTCTTTGCAGGTTTTTTAAAGTGTTTTTCTTCTGCAGCCTTGTTTGGGTAGTTCACGTTATAGTGACTTTGGCTTGAAGCTGAGGGCACTAACAAAGCTGTTATATAAAAGCATTATTGGTATTTGAGGAATTAAGCCTATGTTTGAGGAGTTCAAGTTTGCCGTGTCTTATGTTATTTTTTATTTTAGCAGTGTTTGTATACCATGCTTTTGTGAGTTAATGCATAACAAGTCAGCTAAAAGTGTAAGACATTAGTGAAACTGTGAGCCACATAAAAGACTAAATTGCTTTTTCTCTTTCTGTAATTGCCACAACAATAGAAGCTGCCTTTACTGTAAAATTTTTCAGAGTTAACCCCTGCAGAGCTCCCAGGTTGATGAGGGAGAAGTATGATTAGGGGTGTGTAAAAGGGGTAGAACAGCTGACTAACAGTAATTAGGGGTGATCAAGGGCTGTAGGCAGAAGAGGGCAAAACTTGCAACCATGCACCCCCAGTTCCCACATGAATTGCAGTGTAATGAGCAAGGGTCAGCTGTGGTCCCTCAGCACAGCAGCTCTGGCAACCCTGCTTGCATCCTTTCCAACAGCCCTGCTGAACGTGGCAGGGAATGATGGCATGGCGTAGACAGACTGTTGTGACTGCAAGCAAGGAGAAAAAGGGAATTGATTTTTTGTGTATTCTCTGTGGCCACTGTTTTGAACAATAGTATAACTATTGTGGAATAGGAGGCCAGGTGGGTCAGTCCCCTTACACCTGTCTGTTGGGCAGAAGTTTCATCCAGTAGAGTAATGGAAGCATGTGATGGATATGCAGTATTTCCTGTGGGATAGGCATGCCTCCATCCTGGTAATTATGCCATCCTTATATTAATCCTAAATATAAACAAATCTCCTTTTGCAGAAACACCAGCAATGTGTGCTTAAGCATAATAATTAATAAACAAGTATAATAATTCACTGTGTACCAAATGTGGGTAATGTAATGCATTGTGAAAGTTAAAAAGAGCACCCACCAGTGGTATACAGGCTTGGTTTTACAAATCTAGTTTTGTTTTTAGAATGTAATAAAAATGCCATATCATTATCATCTGAGGGACTGCCTCTGCTAGGGAGATTGAACATACTCTTTGCAGTATTCACATTGTCAAACAATCCAAATACTACCACTGATGATGGATGCTTGCCCTGCTTTTGGGTTCCTGATTTGTCCTGCTTTATTGTTTGGTTGGTTTTTTTTTCTTCTTCCTATTAGAACAGAATAATAATTTTGAAAGCATGGAAAATAGCAGATTTTTAAAATGTCTCAAATACCATTTTGTTTGGATAAAGGTTTGAAATGAGTAACCTGCTGTTTTAAAAAAGGTTGCTAATTATCTGAATTTCACTGTGGTTTAATTAGCAGCATCTACGGTAGAACGTGGGAGGTGGTGCTTATCACCTGCTGAGGAAAATGTTGTCTTTTGAGGTGGGTAAGTTATGTCAACTAAAATACAGCCTGATTTTAGATCTCCAATACCATTCCCTTTCAAGTCTTGGTGGGCAAGGATGATTGAGCCTTAAGTGATTAAGAGAGTGGAGAACAGAGGTATTACTGCCGCGACTATCTCTGGGTGGGTCTGAGAGCCACCAGTATCCTGGGTGCTTGCTGTGAAAGGAGATGGCTCTCACTGAGCACTGCAACCAGCAGCTTCTTACAATTTGAGAAGGAATTAAGCCACGTGGCAGTGTCAGTTCAGGTGTGGCAGACTAATAGTTTGCTATCTGTGAACCAGATGCAGGTTAGCAGAGGTAAAATATTTCTGTTAAAGCATGCTCTGTCTCGATGTTATGCCTTCTTTGTTGTCCTTGTTAGCTGTTTTAATAAATGGAGCCTGTAATTCTCTTTGAATGTGTCTGACAGCTAAAGGAGCCGGTACAGGTAGCAGTCATTTTTTATGGACAGCTCTGCCCATAGCAGCTACATCCATGGAAATGCTGGAATCATCTTAACGAGGTGGCTGGTCTGAGCTGGACGTCACTGAGGTCAGCAGAAAGGTGGCATTTAATGTCCACTAGATCACACAAAACAAGGTTGTATCCTTACCTTAGGTTAGACTTGGTAAAGTTTCTGTAGTCCAATATAATAATTTTCTTGCCTGCTCTGTGAGTTTCCAAGCGTTTTTGTTCTTCCTCCAGAGGCTGAGATGCAGAAAGCTGGTAGCCAGGATAGGTGCAGTTATGTAATAATTAATACTTTAGTGATTATTCCACTTTCACAAAGGTGTTCTGGGTGCCTTCTGTTTAGAAATGGCAAGGAGTGTATAAATATATTTCTGCTTTGTAATGTAGGAGAGTAAAATGAGACATGCATATTCCATTCACAGGATTACAGACTAAAAGTTATTTTGGACTTCTTTATTATGGTATCCACAATAATTTGAATTTATTAGGCAAAGGAGAAAAGCTAATCTGCAGGTCATAAGTAAATTATTTTTAATTGAGTCAATCCATGAAAGCTAAGCCAAGAAGAAGACCAAAAAAAAAGCTTTCTATTGATTATTTTGATATATTTGTGATAAGCAGACAATTCCAATCTGTGTAGTGGTACCGTGTAAGACTTTTTGTAGTCCAGTTTATTTTTCCATGGCATGGACACCCTCACGTAGGTACCAGTACTGTGGTAGGCTTTATTCAGTGCACCAGATGCATCTGTGGAAATGGTGTGAGTGAGATTCAGGGAGCCCCATAAACCAAAATGAATTCCTTCAGGCATTCAAGAAGGTATAGAAACATCACTAACACAGGGTGAACATTTTTTTTCAGAAAAACTGCCTTTTATGATATTCTGATTTTCAAAGCATATTAACAAAACAAACTGAAGAGAAAACCTGCAAATGAAAATTCCCCATTCTAGGAGATACTAAAAAGCAGGGACCCGACAGAAAGGGGTTGGTTTATATAACTTTGTAATTTTCATTCCCTTCCTATTAGCTTTTCACTTTTCACTCATGTCCAACTGTCTCTGTTTCTCTCATTGCTGTCCCATGGGAGTGAGTGACTCTGGCATGGCTCCCTGCGCTGTGGCCATTTGCTGCTCCAGAGGTGCTAATTGCCCTTTCCTCTCATAATGTCTAATTGATCATATAATAACTTCAACCCAGAGCATAGCTTTCCAGCATGCTTTTGCTGCAGTTTGAAACCTCAGTTTCAGACCTAAAGAATGGCTTCTTTGCTTGTGTATTTTCCCCCCAACTCTAATAGTTGGTCTCATAAAAGATATTACTTCTCTCCATAAACCTTGACTGTCTAGCCTGCATTTGTGTTCCTTGGGGGCAGCAAGCAGGAAAACAAGCTCTTCAAGCCTCGAGTTTCCTTATAGCAAGAAATTGTAGCCATTGAATTATAGTTTTAAGCATTAAACTACTTGTTTGACCCCATTCCACTGAATTTGGACATGCACTGGTCTTAAGAATGAAGCAGAATTCCCAAGGCTTTCCAGTCTGATGCTGGTCTGAGTGACCCTGTTCTGCCTCTAGATCCAGAAGTCCCATCAGGGAAGTACTTGAAAGCTTTGGCCATATTTTAGCGGGAGGCTATGAGGGACATAAGAGTCCTGCTCAGAAATAGGGACCCCAACTCCAGCTGGGGCAGGAGTCCCATTGTGGCAGTGCCAGCAGCGTCCCACAGACGCCAAAGGCACACAGGGTAGATGGGGACAATCTGTGCAGTGCTGGTGCCCAGCCCTTACGCTGCTGTGTCACCTTCAGGGAGATGAGAGCGGAGAGGAATAGAGCAGGGCCATGTCCATGGCTGTCCCCAAAGTCACCAGTTATGAGAATTGTGGCTTTGCCCTTCTATCCCTGTTTTTGCATTTGGCTGTATTGCAGGGCACAGACCACCTGCTGCATCTGCATTCATGGGCACGATTTGCTCGTGGGAAGCTCTCTGTGGTAACCTTTGCACAGCTCTTAGCCTTTGGGTGGACATACCTGGAGGAGTGGGTTTCCCCTTACTATTTCTAGGCTACTCTAGCTAGTCAGCCCTGCCAGGTGAAAAATCCCTGGGCTGTTTCTTAAACCAGACAATAAAATATGATGCAGCAAACTAAAAGTGGGTCTGAGCCCATGCTAGGGCAACCTTCTGGGTCATTCAAAGCAGTCAGACCTTATCAGACTGAAACTGGTAGTTTGGAATGTGCTTAATCCATCCATATTTTTTTGAAAGTGACTTTATCAACTGGTTGCCTTTAACTTCTGACAAGAGATATTGATGTAAGAGAGAGATTGGTAAAGTTTATGACTCATGAAGGTATTTGCTTCACTCACTTGTAATTTCTAGCGCAAATGCGTAGTCAGCCTGCACTCAGCTGAGAAAGAAATGGCAGTGTACAAAGTAAGTAGAGCAGATTAATTAAATTGGCTGTTCTTGTTAACTCTTTCTGCTACTATAAAAGCTAGCAACATTGCATAAGATTAAAAGGTGACAAGATAATACATCGTGATTTCTCATTGCTCTAATGTGTTGTTATGGGATAGTCTAGGTTCATACTTAGTTCAAAACATAATTAAACATTTATATAAATAAGTGTTCATTATGTTAAGAAGCGTTAAAACATGGCTATAAACACTCTTTAAGTAACTGGCCAGCCACACAACATTGTTTTGACTGTTACTCTTCATTAGACAGTTTTCTTTGTGGATTTTCAGCAGTGTCTTTGGAGTGTGTGGTGCTGTCTGATGCGAGGTGGTGAGCAGAGAGCCCCAGGCAGTGTAGCACAGTCCCCACCTGCCTGTGCTAGGGGCAACCCTGACACCTAGCTCTGCTCATGCTGTTTCACATCTCCCCGTATTTATGGCTGTTGTGTAAAATTCACGAGTATGTTCCTAATTCCCCAAATATGCTGATTTACACTTTTCACAGAAATGCTTCTTGTCACTCAAAGCTGATGAGAAAAGATGATTTAAGGCACTGGGGAAACCTTGTCCTCACTCCTAGCTGCAGTGAGGATGCTTGGCTTTCAGCTCATGCTGGTCCCACTGAACTGCGGGGTGAAACGCAGGTGTGGAGGGGCTGACCTTCACACCTATTGATACCAGGGAAATGGACAAAAATGTGAAATAAATGTCACTGGTGCAAGATGACTTCCTTGCTTGAAGCTGGGTAGTTTTGCTCTTTCAGCTCATTGCTATGGAGCCCTGAGCTGTTTGGTGTTTGTGGGGTTCCTCTGGGTTACCAGCCATCTGTGTGTCAATATTAAAAGTTGGTGTTTTCCAGACTTCTTCCTCCTGCCCCACTTCCTGCACTGCTGGGGCCATGAGGGTTGAGTAGTGCCGAGCCTGGGTGCAGCTGGCAGGGATAGGGAGGCACAACCCCGGCTGGACTGGGATGCAGGGCCTCGCATGCTGTGCCTCCAGTTTTACTGGGCTGCTGGAGTTTCCATTTCTGCTCTGAGGCAGCTTGCTCTCCTCCCTGAGCCCTGCCACCCTGCCCGTGCCCACCCAGGGACTGTCACAAGATTCTGGTTCCCTCGTTGCTTTGTTGATGGCTTTGCCCCCTTGCAGGACATGTTAGGAAGTAGTGCAGGATGTGTCTAAAAGCTCAGAAATCAGGGGTTTTTTAAATGCAAGAGTTCTGCCGTTGCCTGGGTAGTGGCCAATGTAGTTCAGGCACTGCCACACACGGGCATGTGCTTCTGGGACATAAACACTTGTTTTCGTCTGTTTGGGGTCTGGCCTGACAACACGTAACAGAGGAAGGCTTTCCACTGAGGAAAAATCTTATAATGACAGAGGCCCCAGAAGGGTGGGGGAGCCAAGGGAAGCCTTGCTGCGGGATCAGAGCGGTGTAAGAGCTGGTGGCTGGCAGATGGCAGTCACTGGTAGGGACAGCCACAGAGCCAGGAGGGCCATCAGGCATGGAGCAGGAATGGCAGCCAGGATCAATACATCGCACGGTTTGGTCGGCAGCACCAGCCAAGGAGAGCCAATGTTTAAGTCGTGATGGGCAAGCAGCAGGGCCGGAGACAAAGGGAGGAGCGAAAGCGTGGCGAGGCGGTGAGTGGGAGGCAGCAGCAGAGAGCAGCATGGAGCCGCGCTGGCCCGGCCGCGGGCCTGATGCGGGGCCAGGCCTGCCGTGGCAAAGCAATTCCAGCATGTCTTGTCTGCGTGGGGAGCTCTGCTGGGCGTGCGGGCACCTTTCATCGCTTGGCAGGGCGTTCGTGGGGACCCTGGGTTTGACTTGGCAAAGGTGTGCGAGGTGGCATTTCAGCCCCGCGACAGCCGCGGCACGGTGGACCGGCCATCCCCAGCGAGGGCAGCGCTGCAGGGCAGCGGCACAGCTGCCTCACCCCTCTGATGGCTGCGTTCATTCAGACGGCCGCGCTGCTGATCTACTTTGTTGGGTTTTAACCTGACAGAAGGAAAGCCTTCAAGTGCTGCTAAAAGGAATAAAATTATAGTTGTACTTTAGGGAGCAAAAATGATCTCTTTTGGCATTGTGCTGTTATTGCAAATTGTGTGTGTGTGATTTATCCTAATTAAAAAAAATATGACAGACATAAGCCACAGAAATGTCTGTAAATGACACAATCTGGTCCTGTCTTTGTTTATCACTATCATAATGCATTGCTGGCCTCCTAAAATTATTAGCCTTTGTGACTTGCTAATAGCCACGGACTCTTGCTTGTGAAATGGAAAGGTGTCCGCTAGTAAAGCAGGATGTGAGCATTTCAATGTGGGATCAGCATTTCACTCGGTTATGCTAAATCATTCTTTATTGCTTTCTAAAAATAATTTATTTGTTTTCTGTCTGTTTGTTTAGTGGGCAGAATTTTTCAAGATTGTAGTTTAAATACAGAAAGCTGGAGTGGGGCTCAGAATTTTTCCTTTATTTGGAGCGAATTGAATGGTTCTCCGTTACATGAGACTGCTCTATCAAATTAATACCAGTCATTTCCCCATGTGTGTTAAGTGAGTTTTCAGATCAAGCCAGACCTCTGAAGGGATATACACTGCTGCATTAAAGAAAGATGCTGCGATATTCTGTATCAAAAAGGTTAAACTCATTGGATTCTATGTAAACACTCATTTTACCCCAGCTAACCTGTAAAGATTTCATTTTGCTTCATTTATCTTCTCCCTTACCCTATGCTAAACCATTCCCAGCTTCGAGGAAAGAATCATGTCTCCATTCATTTCCTATCTTGCTGAATTGCCTTCGCACTTCCTATCATCTGCACATAATCCTATTCTCTCCATTATTGTCTTAATACCAAGTACAGCACAAGATAATGGATAGGCACTGTAATAACAGTGTGGCCTGTAGGAGCCCCTCGAGGGAAATATCTTTGACGCTGGTAGAATGTTAATGCATCCCAGGTCCCTGATCTTCCTCTTTCACTTCATCTCCTGTTTTCTAAACTACATAATGACTTTCATATACATGACAAAAGCATTAGAACAGAAAAAGACTCATTGATGAGCAGCAGGGCTGTGTGATATTAAGAAGCACTATTCTCAGTTCTTTGTACAGTTTTTGACCACCATCAGAGACAGTGTATGCAGGTAATTTCTGATTTGAATAGATACAGGCATAAAGAAGCATTATTGTACTCCGTTAATCCAAATGCCCGTCACAGGCACTGCGTGAAAATAAATTAAAATGTAATTCTTCAATAATGCATCTGTCTACAGGATGATTTTCAGCAGATTAAAAACAAACAACTTGATATCACTTAGAAAGGCTAGTGGATTGTTTTTGAGAAGCTTAATCATCAGCAGATTATGAATGGAACAGTAAATCAAAGCAGGGTATGTTGAACAATGTAGATTGTGTTGTAGCAGCAATTTACTGTACATAATTTTTTAATAAAAGGGAAAAATTGATTTTTGTGAGCATAAACATTGAATCCTGTGAGAATTTAGCTGCTGTTATTGAAAAGGGGAATGTAAAAAATGCTATTCTTGTCATGTAGGAACAATAACCTTTCATTCCTCCTACAAAAACCAGAAGTTTGCTCCCTTTAGGGCTGCCTGTAAGCATAACTCCTTTTCTCATTTTTCTTTCCTTTTGTGACATACTCTATCTTTTGCTATCATATTTTGCAAATATGATATGTATTTCTGATTTGCACTTTGCCCCCCCCACCACCCAAGGTGTGCACCCTGGTGAAGGGGGGAAGCCCCCAAACTTTCCTTTTGCCCCAAAAACAGCTCTCCAGATTCACACTGTGGGCTTTTGCTTTTAAATGGAGATCTGCCAGCAGATGTCCATTGCTGCTTGTCTTCAAGGTCTGGCTTTCACTGTTCCTGGTGCTGGGTTTCGGGTGAAACCTCAGGCTGGGGGCTCTGCAGCAGCCCTATCTCCCCCTGCCTGTTGCCAGTTGCTGTAGGAGCAGAGCAACTTTTGACCATCAATCATTGCAGATAATATCTGAGGAGAAAGGGAGAAATTATTTCAAATCAAGGGAACTGAGTTAGGAGCAGGAGCCAAGCAGCAGTCTGGTACTGGCAGTGTGCTGGAGGGGAGGAAGATTGGGAGAATCAAGGATGAGAGCTAATATATGAGAGTTCTCATGGAATAAGGTCTTGAGATTAAGAAAATTTGAAAAGTACTTGAAAATTAGTTACATATTAAATGAAAGATTAAGAAAATTTGCACAAAATGCACAGATACCCTGTGCTTTATGAAGGTGGCTGTTTCCCATGTTAACTGCCAAGTAAATGCTAAGAAGCATCTTCTAACTTCTGTGCTCAATTCTGACCCAGCCTTGCAAGGGGCTCTGGGGAGTCCAAGGAAATGTCAGGGCGAGTGACTGAAGCCATACTAAAAGAAATATGTCCCAAGAGTAAAAGAGGAGACAGCCTGTCTATTCCTGGGCCTACTGTTGTTTTATGCTCTAATTTTATTTTCAGATAATTCATTTGATTGATTTCACTGCTTTTAATGTTATTTTTTCTGTTTTGAACTCATGTGGTACTGTGAAATAGTCTAATATTGAATTATGCTGCTTCTGCATTTTAAACTGTGTTCAGCAGAGTGGAAACATACACGTGGATCTAAAAGACATTGGACTGTACATCAGAAACCTGAAGCTGTCCCTTTGGAACCTGGTAAAAACTATGTTAGCAAGTTCTGTTGCTATCATTATAAACGCAATGCCTTTCTTTCACATGTGTTTACTTGCCAAGAGAAAAAATGACATCCTGTGTGACACTGGTAGTGTGGTATCCCAGTTTATGAGACTGTAAACAAGAAGAGGTGAGAAAGAACACAGTTCATTTCTGTTAGTATTCGCTTAAAAATTGTTATGGTCTAAATGTAAGTCTGGAATCAAAATATTAGGTTGTTTATTTCACTTTGTCTTCAAAAATGAGTCTGGTGTATGGCTTTTGTTACTCTTCTGTAGCTGTCCTAGAATGAGGAGAGAACGTACTTTAAGATCATACTGTAAAGACAATACCTCTCAAAGTCTTTTGCAGCCTTGTCACCAGCATTTGGGGGACCAACATTTTGGGCAGCCTTGGCAAACACTCTCCAGAGGCTCTGGGAAGGTCCTTGTTAGCCTGATAAACCACTCTGTTTTGTGTGCAGAGACCCTTTACAGCTTTCCTTGTATTTATTGACTTCACTGTGTCTGTCACACTTCTGTGATGTTTGGTGTAACATAGTAAAGTAGGAATTATTACTCACATTACGAATACAGGAAAGTCAGTGACCCCTAGCAAAGGCTGGAGACTCAGTGTTTTTGGTTTTGCATAGGCTTAGAGTAGGAGACAAACAGTTTCCATCCTCAGAGACAAAAAAACAGGCCTGAGAAATAATAATGGCTTGTTGGTTTTGACTTTGGTTTGGCTTCTTTTTCCTACTCAGTCTTGGAAACCCAAGGACATCATGGTCCCAGTCCTCAGAAGAGTTGTATCTTACAGCTCTTGTAGCTTGGATCAACTTTGTAAGTGAAGAAAGACTTTGAAGGTATTCAGATTACTCTGTATGAAAGATAAAAATCGATGTATTTGTTTTCAGCCTTGGTTGTAGGTAAAGCCAGGACAGACAGGACAGGAGTCTGCAGCAGCCAGGAATTTGTCTGGGTCGTGAAAGCTGTTTCAGAGTGAAGGAGTGGGTCTTCCCAGGGACTCTGAGTTGGGTGGTTGTGACTCCAGAGATGGTTGAATTCTATTTAAAGAATTCACTTTGCTCCTGTTTGTTGTTTCTGACTTACTAAATGCTGATAATTCTTGCTAGGGTTTTTTTCTTACTTATAATCACCTTCAGGTTTTTGACCAGGAAAAGTGCTGTCTTTGTAGGGCTGAAGTACAACTTTGATGTCTTTCACCTACTAACTTCGTCTCATGACCTCTGGCATATGGCAAAGTTATCTTTTAAACTGACTTCTAACAATTAAGTGTAATTTTATAATTCAAAACCAATTTTATTAAACAAGAAAAACTTGTTATGACCCATTTTGACTACTTTCTTTTTTTTTTTTTAACATTCAGGGTTATAAAGTTGAAATTTGCAGTTTAATTTAACTATTATACCTTGGTTTACTGCTTGTTATGCCTCTTCTTTTAAAATGTATATTACTAGCAAGAAATCAAAATAAATTATCATAAGCCATTTTCTCTTTTCTCTTTCCCTGTATTTCTACTCTTAGAGAAAAAGATGTGCTCCATTAGAGTGTCTTTGATATTATCATTTTTCATATTTTAAGAGGTACTGCATGTGCTCTGTGTGAAATACACTTGATTTTTTTTTTTGTGATAGCAGTTTATGTTGTTTCTAATCTTAATCCAGGCATCACTAATTTTGTGTTTGCGAGTAAACACGATAATGAATGGGAATCCTCCTAGCATTGTAATTGATGTTGCTGTTTTGTATCTTGGGTTTCAAATCTGTGTGCAATTGTCAGTGCCCTATAGAAATGTTAATTATCTTGAATAATCCTGTTTGCCTTCATCAGGCTGGAGCAGTAAGAAGGTGTCATCCAAGATAGCTGGAAAGAAATATGGCATTAAAATGATGCAAAAAGCCAGACTGGTACAGTTGTAGCCAGGACAGGGAATGCTGTGGCACTGGGGAAGGAAGGAGCACAGGCTGTAAAAAATGGCATGGGCTGTGTTTGGTAGAAATGACAGAGATTACCTAAAAGACAGTAGTTTGAAGCAGCTGCAAGATGGAGAGCTGGGGCCATGGAATAACATCTCCTCCCCACCCAGGGACTCGAAGGGGTTGTTGTCTATTCCTCAGGCATGCACAGGCATTTCGTGGTGGTGCAGAAAGGAAGGAATATGACAGACTGTGCTTTTGGCAGGATGGCTCCTGGAGCACCGTGAGAGCTGGTGGGCAGCGCTGTGCGGGTGGGAGGGTGCAGCCAGCTGCCCTGCAGGGCTGAGGAGCTGCACTGGCCCTGCTGCTCTGCTCCCAGAACTGCATTTGCTGCCAGCTGCATGGCTGTGTGACTAGGCAGCTTCCTTGGGCTTATCCCTGTTGTTTGAAGTAGGGGGAGAAGGAGCTGCAGCACCTCCCGTGGCATTTGTTAGCAGCAGTCAGACTTCTTTTAGAGATGGTAATTGCAAGTAAGAGTAGGGTGGCTGCAGTGCAGCTGAGTCAGTATATTCAGACAGCTTATCTGGAATGTGTTGGTGCACCAGGCTCTGCTACCTGTAGGACATGTGAACATGTGTTGGTGAGTGGGGTATGCAGTTAAGTATGGTGTAGATTCCTTATCAAAATGTCAGTTCACAGTCAAATTGCAAGTCTAGAAGTCAGTGTGCAAGAATTAACCTTGTCATAGAGGTAAAAAATCATATTCATATATTTACAGGGGGATAGGGGCACTAGAAAGCCCCTATTTAAATTGCTGTCTCAATTATGGAGACCTCTGAGGTTCCTTGATGTGGAGGGGGCAGGCAGTGAATTTTGAGAATAATACATTCTGAATGTTATAATCATCTGAAATAATACAGAACAGGATATGCTTACTTGAACTTTGAATCAAAATTTGTGAAACCTTGAACCTGTGTGTTCATGATAACGTGGACAGCAGACCTCATGTTGTGCTGAGAAAAGAAAAAATTACTACTATACAGCACAAAAATGGCTCTGGTTTGCAATTACTTGTTAATGTAATTTTTTTGGCTAGTTGACGCATTACTAGAATGCTTTGCTCATGTCATATTCAAATTTGGACTGCAAAGGCATGGATTTTTGTAGGAAGACCTTTTGTAATTAAATTTAGGAAGCTCTTGAATAATTGGTAATACTTAATGATTACTTTGTGGATTACGAGGCATACTTAGTGACTACTATTTTCACTCTTTTTTATTTGTTGAGCCTAGGTTGCAGAGTTTTTTTCTTTAGTTTGCAAACCCTTTGCTGTGGTTTCTTCTGTGATTGTCCATTTTTCTTTCTGGAGGCAGTGTCTTGGATAGCAAAGTGGAGGCAGAGCCATTTCTGGTGAATTCAGGCAGTTTCACTTTGCTGTGCAGTGGTGCTGGGCACAATTCAGGACTTCAGCAGATACCTGCTGTTATCAGGGGCTCTACCTCAGTGTGCTCATTTCTGATGTTGCTCTATCAGCATAGTTTTCTCAGAAATGTAGGATTACTGTAAATTGCCTCTCAGACACTGATGAAGGAACATTAATTACTGTGGTGCCTTCTAATTTCAAAACTGGAATACTGTAGTTTTTTCCTTAATGGACTTCCAGACTCTACTATGTGGAGATTAAAGTGAATTAAAAAAACTCATCAAGAAATCTTTCATGGGCACCAAATTTTGCACTCACATTAAACCTGTTCTCAAATACTCCCCTGACTCCCTCCTGATATAGTTTCATATTTTTTTTCAGAACACGATTGATCTCATTAAAAGGCATTAACATGTTTTTAATCTCATCATCAAATTAATCCCGTTGATATTGTTGGTGTCTTTGTAATGTAATACAGAAAAAAATAAAACTGTAATTTGGCCTTTTCAGATTTTCAGTGCAGCTAAACTGACATGCTGAATTGTACCAACCCTCATGCTGTCAAGAGATGCCCTGAAAAAGCTCTTAGCCCTGATTATCCATTGGAACAATGGCTGTGTCTCTAATTTTAGACAGCTGCAAGCAGGGTGACTCTGTGAAGAAGCAGGACATTTTGTGCTGCATTGCCTTCTCAGGAACATGAACTCTTCTCCGCTTGCTTAAAGCCCTGCTGTTTACAAGCCCGAGATCCTCTTGTAAACACGCGCTTCTGCACCGTGAAGGCTTCAGCCTGAAGCACTGTCCTATTCACAGACACCAGTCCCAAATCCCTGCCTCTTTCAGCACTCAGTGCCCTGCTGTTCACACCTCTGAAATTCTTTTATGTAAAAGCTGCGGTGTCTGACTGAAGTCGTGTTCTGCTGCCCTCTTGCAGAGAATGCTTTGTGCAAGTATATTCGTTTTTCCTGGGTAACATTTTCTTTTCTCAGAAATTCAGAATATAAATATTCACTTAGACCGCACTTCCTAAATCAATGACGTCTTGTCGATGAGAGTTAAGTTTTCATAAAAATACCATTGTCAGGCAAGATTTTGTACAGCAGCTACTAACTAGATGGGGGAAAATTGAATCTGTGAATAATTTGGTATCTACATATCCCTGATGACTGAATCGCACACCTGTAACTGAGGACACTTCTTGTAACGCTGCTTTTAAGTGGGAAAGTTACTGAATACAGCAAAAAAAATTCCCAAACCCCATAGAAAAACCCCACATAAAAAAACCTGAGTATGGACTTGGAAAAGGGGGTATGTAAAATGCCTAGTTAAAAAAAAAAGAAAAATCCTGTGTTGAAGTTTCAAAACTCAAATGAGCATTGTGTGTGGAGATAAATCATTCCCAGAGGCAAATGCTGCAAGAAAATTATTCTTGTCATTTTCTATTCATTTCCACTACCTTGATTTTAAAATCGACTCTTCTAAAATATATCTATTCCAAGCTGTATCTGCAGTGTGCTGCTATGTGTAGTGTTGCATCACACCAGGGCAGGCTGTGCTCCACTCTCTTCTAGGTGGAAGATGTGCCATTCCTGGCACTGTTTTAAATTGCTCGTCCACCTAATGGAAGTGATGACTGAGAGTAGATGTTGTTCGTGTCTCTTAGCGACCCACTCATTGTCTTCTGTTGTGATTCTTTAATTTTTAGAGTGTATTTTGGGCATTGCTGTTACACAACCATCTGGTAGCTCTTGAATTTATGGAATCTGCCAGGGGGACATGTGCTGACATTCAAAAAGAGAGTAAAAGACTGTTAACCAAAATATTCTCCCTTTTGTTTAATGGTTAATAGTTGGCTTGTACTTGTCACACCAGAGAGTTCTTCTTTAGGAATAAAAAAGCAAATTAAAAAGATGCCATAAAACCTTCTGTAATTCATCAAGCTGTGCTCCTACTGCTGGTTGACCTGCTTTCATATGGATATTCCTACCATTAAATAGACACACAGTAGTCTTTGTGTGTAGCAAAACCTCTGTGCAACAAATTGGTGGTGCAAACCCTTGAAATGTGCATAAGCAAAGCTACGTGTATTACCTACTAGCCTTTCTGTGTGAAGGTTTTAAAGACATCCCGTTAGGGCTTCCATCAGATGGAGCTCTGCAGATGGTGATTCCAGCCTCTGCCAGGATGTGGCATCTCCCCACATGCAGCTGCCAGGTCTGTTCTCCTTCCCTGTTGACAGTAACCCCCAGTTCACCACAAAAAATTTACCTTTAGTGTCTGATTAGCAAACAATGAGTTTTGTTTTACTATGAAGAAGGCACTAAAGGAAACTGTTTTGCCTAATTGCACATATGCATTTTTTAATTTTCTACTGCTCGTTAGTGGTGCAGTGAGCAAAACCTGCACACAGAAAGCCTCTGAAGCCAAACCCTTTGCACTGACACGAAAATTAATTTGTCTGAGTTCTCTGGAACTCAGAGCTGGAACATTAGTTCTCTGGAACTAATGGAAGCACAAGGAGAGCCTTCCCCCAGGAATCTATTTGTTTAATATCTCTTATGGATACTAGAAAACAGTTACGAAATCTTTCAGTGCTAAATTATTTTCCAGATGCAATTTGGTTACTTGTGCTTTCATATAATTCCTAGAACACAACTTCTGACTTTTACAGGTTAAATTACCTTACTAAGACTAACAGAAAATGTATATCAAACTTTGTGCATTAGATAGAGGTACGATCCAGAAATGTCTTGTGGTAACCTGCATGTATATGTGTATTACAGAAGCTGCAGTGAAAGCTACAGTAATTCTAATGCTACTGAAGATTTAATATCAACTCTAAATCGTTGGGCATAATCATATGGTCTTATTGTTAATTCTTTCCTTAGTGGTTCTTGCCAACAGAAAGACACGTGGCTCAAATGAGCAGTTGTCTAAAGGGTATTTGGGAGGCAGCAGGACAATGGCATTTGTGGAGCCACTTCCCTTTCAGAAAGGATGTAACACCTCTGGGTAAGCAAGAGTTTGCCTGTGCTGTGACCATGCTAATTTGTGGTTGAGTGCTGAACAAATCACAGCTTTCTGCTACAAACAGCAATCAACAAATCCCTGCTGGGCACATGGATGAGGTGCATTTTCCCACCCTGCGCTTGCAGCAGAGTGCAGTGCACTGAAGCTGCGCTTACAGCATCGGTGGTGGGAATGCAGTGATTTGAATGATCTGCTGCAAGAGACTCTTTCTGCTGCCTCTGCGGTGGAGTGCCCAATGGCTGAAATGCTGCACCCCTGAGGTGCTGCACTCACTGACTGTAGGGAAACCAGGCCTGGGTTCCCAAAAGGAATTACCCTTCTCCATGATTTCGTGCAGTACAGTGAGGCTCGGTGTGGCACATCCAGGTTGGGATGGAATGTACAACACATGGTATCACTGATAAAGAGTTGCATAGAGAGCACAAAGTGTTGGGTGCTGAGGTAATTTGTCTGCTGAAGATGCTGCTGTCATTTCAGGATGTTGTTAAGGGCATAGAAAATAATATTTAAGAAGTGCTAAAATTCATGCAAGTGAATTGTAATGCATTGAGGGGAAAATGTGATAAACTACTCATAGCCTTTGACAGTACTCTGTGACACCTCAATTTTTGGAGAAAATGATAACTTCTGATAAAATAATAAGAAAAAAAGAAGAAAACAGAAGTATTTCATCTGCTTCCATCTCTCTAGTTCACAGGAGTGAATGCTGGTACAGGAGCAAGATGCAGAGGGCAAAGGAGCATTGAGGTGGGAAGGATTGTGTTAATACCAAGAATAGGGGAGATATGATCAAGTAACACAAGATTAAAGAAGAAAGAGAACTTTACATAAGCTTAAAGGGGAAGAACTTGGTATGCTGCAAAACAAGAGAAGAATAAAAAATTGGTGGTCTATTGTATTCCTCCTGGAAATACATACATACAATATAAATTTAAAAATAAATAATATGTATTAGTCTTTCCAGTGGGGCTGCAGCAAAATTTTTGCTAAGAGATGAGCTGACAGAATAATAATGAAGAATGTTGCTATAAATTCTTCTAAAACAAAGAGGATTCTTTTTAAAAGAGCAATTTTACTAACATGGCATTACTAAGGACGTTTAGAGTAGAACTCATTTTAGAACCATCTTGGCAGGTTAACGTGAGCATGTTGAAGGCAAAATAGGCAATAATGGTGTAGTGGTTAGATGTGAACAACCACCAATATTCAAGTTAAAAGCCAGCAGAAATACTAGGGTACGTGGGACCATTAAGTTTCATCTCACTTTTTTCCAGTCTTTGAAAGGACGGTGAAAAGGCAGGAGGAGAAAGCAGTACTACAGAAAACAGCAGAAAAAAATAACTTGATGAAAATGATACCAAATCTGTAGACTGGAAAGACCTAAAGGACCTATTCTTAATAACACCTCTGAGATAAAAACAATGGAAAAGACAGAGGAATTATTCACCATCGGAGATGGAGACAAGAGTGAGGGAAAATACAGAAAAAGTTTAGGATAAATATTAAGCCCAGTTCTCAAAAGTATGGTTTGCCCATGAAATTGTGTCTGTGCTCTGTGACGTGCCATGTTTTGGTAGAAGGCAAAATTCACTCCTGAATGTATTTTGAAAAAAGATCATGTCATAGCAATACACTGGGGTTCTCCGTCATCCTGTGCTCAAACTCTTCTCAAAGCCTGAATATGCAGGATAATGTTTCTCCTTACAGGGTAGGGACAAAAGCTTATACCTTTCCAGGAAAGGGCAGGATAATTTTTGGGAGATGCAGTTGAATATGCCATACTAAATACAGCTGAAATTTGATACAAAGTGTCTTTGATACAAAGCTTGGGAACACTCCTCCTGTGGTTAAAGGCATTGCGAAGAATTTGATGTACCTGGTGGAAGCTGTAAGACTCCTACTGAAATACGTTGGAAAGTCACAGTGCTGTGTTAGACAAAAAAGTTAAGTGTAACCTGGAATTTTCAGGCTTAAAAAAGAGACAAAATGAAAAAAGAAACATTTACTTTCAATGAAAACCTTTCTTGGGTTCAGACCATTCAATCTGTTGCATCCATATAATGAATCAGTGCACATAGTATACAAAATGGAAGAAATATCTAAAAATAACAAAGTAATGCTAATACCAGCAGACACTAACCTGCATTACAGGACTTTCTGTAGCCTGGTGTAATGCTGTGTGTTTAGGGTCAGGGAACAATGACCTGTCCTGGAGGAATTGCTCCTTTTTCCACAATGAAGACAGTGAATAAGTAGGGAAAATATTGGGGACTATTAATAGGGTTATTTTGCATTCTTCTCTTATGTATTGCCTCTTGGGGATGGAAATTCTCATGCCACATTTCTGTGGTGGTATGTGGAAGGAAGCAGGCAGGCATGAGGAGGGCAGCTGCTTTGCAGGAGGCTTTCACTCCGTAGGGTGTCAGCCTCTGCAGTGCCTTTGTAGGAGCTCTGCTTTATGTTGCAGTGTAGAGTTGCCAGGAGAGGGGGGGAAATGGGGAAAAACGAAGTTTGATTAATAAAACAGGTTTGTCCCTTGAGTGAGAAGCATGGGTGACGTATCAGTGCCTGTGCCAGCCTTTAGCTGCAGAGCTGTACATCCTCAATTGCATATTAAAGATTAAGGAAAGACTCCAAAATCCTAAATTGCCAGTCTCCCTGCATGTATTTCTGTGAGCATCGTCTTGTGCCATGGGTTCAGGTGATGCTCTCTCTTGTTTACACAACCACAGGCTTCTTGGAGCATCTGCCTTTGCTCGCGCCATGATTAAATTGTACAGGAAGAACACGTGTTTCTCAAATCTCCCTGCAGCCCTTTGGATATGACTGTTTTAAGTTTGACAAGAGGAGGCAAGGGTGCACATGAAAGTGTGTAGTTCTGAGTTTGTTCTTTTTGGTGCTTTCATATTGCAAAGATCAATAATTTACCTCCTGTCAGGTGAAACCAGGAGATTAGTTGCATTAATTTTTGAATGCTTTCTTAGTGTCTGTAAATTGATCTTACCTTGCTGAAGTCGTGTTTGCAGTCTTGATGTACTGTGGTGGCAGGGGAACTACACTGAGCTGTGCTGGCTGGATGTACAGCTTAAAAAACACTATATGTGAATAAACATAGCTGTTATAACAGGAGGCAGGGAATCATCAACAAACTGGGGATTTGATGGGGCTGGGCACTGTTTTGGTTTAGGCTGCTTATTGGCTTTTTCATCCAAGGTGATGTTTTGTTGTTGTTTGTTGTTTTCTTCACAAGTACATCCTTTGCTCTTGGTTTAGCTCATCATCCATACATACGGCACAGAGCTTTAGGCTTATTTCCAGTGCTCTCAAAATGGCCAGTCAGCCCTCACCTAGCCTTGTGTGATTGCCAGTGTTTCGTGTGTATGACAGGGGTGCAGAAATTCTGTGCTAATGTTCTGGGGGGGGGGGGGATGTTTTTACTTGAACTAAAAA
>VZRS01007037.1:202077-335784 GCA_013398055.1 Ifrita kowaldi
GGGGGTATGTTTTCATCTGAACTCAAAGCAAGTGGTGCTGCTCGTCCTGAGCACCTTGGTGCTGTGGCACTGTAGTGGCTGAGGTGCTGTGTGTCTCTGAGCCCGCCGTGTGTCTCTGACCCTGTAGGCACCCAGTGGGTCTCCGCCTCCTTCTGCTCCTGCCTTGCTGCCCAGTGTGGGGACATGGCCTCGGGTGCCTATGACCCCTCCCTGCTGGCCATGTGATTCTCTACGTGTAGGTTTGGGCTCAGCTGGTGGGCTCCTGGTGCTGAGGAGCACTTGCTGAAGGAGGGGAGTGCTGCCTGCCCAGCAGTGTCTTTGGATGCAGTAGAGGTTCTTCATAGGCATTTTTGCTCCATTATCCCTCTGCAAATACTATGCCTGGTAGATATTATAGTGCCTCCTAAAACATTGCTTACTTACATTATCCTGAAAAAATGCTGGTGATAATCACTGACCAGCAGGCAGCAGTTCCCTCTGAGTTGAGAGGCATCAAAAGCCTGATGCAGCACTGCTCCCCTCAATGGCTCAGGAACTGCCCTTGGCCCATGGCACTGCTCTCTGTGCTACTGTGAACAGATG
The DNA here is from genome assembly GCA_013398055.1 of Ifrita kowaldi. Lineage (NCBI taxonomy): Eukaryota > Metazoa > Chordata > Aves > Passeriformes > Cinclosomatidae > Ifrita > Ifrita kowaldi. The sequence continues at coordinate 202,660 of VZRS01007037.1, forward strand.
TAATTCTCTGATCACATCTCTCATTTGTGCATTGATTTTGAACTAATGATGTGTTTCTGTGTGCATACCTAGGGGAAAAAAAAAAAAAGGAAATACTAGAACTCCTCCTTCATTTTGAACTGTATAGCTCAGAGCTGCTGTGGAGGTACTGCATATAGCACTGCTGCTGTGCCTGGGCTTTTATGAAGTCATTGGCAAGATTTAATTAAAACTGTTTTCTAGATTTCATCTTCTGCAGGAATGGTCTTTTAAAGATTCTACCCATGGGGTATTGTTTATCCAATTTAAGGTATTGAAATGCAGAATATTATTCTGGTATATTTACTCTGTGGAAATCTAGACTTAATTTTTTTTCCTGAACAGTTTGCTGTTATGTGGAGGAGATGCAGTCCATGTTCTGCAACTGCTATGAGAGGTGAGATTGAAATGAGTTTGACTCTCTGCTGCATTTTATCTAAAGCCTGCAGGTAACTTGGCCTCATTGTGTCTGAACATCATAAATATTTATTGTTTTTCTATTAAAACATTTCCATAGATATCACTGTCATTTGTATTGTTCTGTATTTAACTAAAATATGTTTTTCTCCTTGCGATTTTCTCTAGTTCTGGTCACAGTACTGCTCAGTTTGTCCATACAAGCTATTCACTCACTCTCTAGTGCTTGCTGGCAGGGTTTGTTTAGGAATTGAGTACTGTGATATTCCTAAGTGTTCTCACAGGTGCACCATGAAGGCACACCTCTTGCATTGCCATTGCACTAGCACTCAGATTCCCCAAGTTTCTCAGTGTGCAGATCACAGCTGACAATTTAGCCAAACCATGAAGTTACCTGTGCTGACACTGTAACGAAAACACGCACTGCTCTCCTGTGCTGGAAATCCTGTTTTCTGACTCGGTTGCCCACAGCTCTTTTCCCCACACATCACCCTGGTTTTGCAGCCTTCTCTGCTGTAGGGAATTTCTCACCACATACTCAATTGACTTTTCCTACTGAAAATTGAGCCACAGTAAATACCTTGCATGATCAATTCTGTTCACCCACAAAATCTGAATGGCCCTTTTCCTCAGCTCCCAATCAATGCCTTGTCCTCTTAATTTGCCCTACTTTCTACCTTTCATTTATTTATTTCTGCAGCCATATTCCCAGGTCATTCCCTAGCTCTATTCAAAGGAGTTTTCACCTCTGCTGCTCAGGATGTCTCCAAAGTCAGAAGCTCTTTTCTTTGGGTAAAATGCAGTCCTTATGTCTTTGCAGACATTCTCCCATGCCAGAAGCTCTCCTCCCTCTCAGACACTTGTCCTGGTCCAGCCTGCTCCCATCTCCATGAGACTCTTTTTGTTCTTGCCCAGCCCCAGCCCTTGGTGGGGTCTGTCAGCCTTGAATCTGCTTCCAGCCTTTCGGGCAGATGGACTGGGGATGGAGGTCCCAGGGGATGCAGCTGCAGGGCCATGACCAGCTCTGCCCACTCTGCAGGGAGGTGACCAGAGAAACTCCTGGTATGTATCTAATTTTAAACTTGTATGCTTTTGATTTACATGCACAAAACCATACCAGCTCCTACCCTTGCAGTATGATTTCCCCCTGCTAGTTTTCCTTTTCTTGTATGGTGCCAGTTCTGCATTGTTATTCATTTTATGTATCCTTTATCATATTTGTCAGTAAGTCTCCAGCAGACACAAAGCAGCAGGCTCTGTTTGCAGCAGTACAGCTACCAGAGCTTGGCAAAATAGCAGTGCAAAATCATCTGCATTAGAGCTAATAAAGACAGCTGGAATGGGCCCCAAAATATGTTCAATAAACCAATAAGAGTGACTGCTGTTTATACTTCTACTTTAGTAAAACTAACTGGTTTTCATTCAATGTTTATAGTACTGTAATTGTGTAGTGCAGTATTTTCCTGCAATTTAAAACTAATATAATGGTCAATGCCTGCCGACAGTTTGCTAACAATTTCCGGTCTCATGCCTTGTGCATTTTATTTCCTCCATATGAGGGGAGGGTGAATGTCTCGCCGTGTACTTTGCTGCAACTCCTGGTAAATGCTGTTTCTTTTATTGTGGCCATTATAACTATCACTTCGGGGAATAAAAGCACATTGAGGTTTTTTTAACCTCAATTTCTGTATTCAAAATTTTCCAGAAAGCTTCTGGAGGAGTAGAGAGATCATAATTTAGGAAAAGAAATGTAGGAATTAATAGAATTCTTTGAAATTCTAGATGCTAACACACTGCTGTAGCTTTCCTCTGCATTCCCCCCTAGCAAGGTTAGCTTATCTATCCCATGGAAATGATTTATTTAAAATAGAAGTGTCAGACCTTGAGACAATATTATCCTACCAAATCTAAATGTCTTGGAAATACGTGCTTTTTCTGAAACATGCACATATTGGCTTCCATAAAAGAACATGCCTATTTTTTAGCTTGCTTGATGCATGCCAGCAATTTTTTATAAAGAGGATAACTGATAGACATTCTTAATAATAATGACAAATAAATAACATCCCTTTCTCACAATGCTTGACAATGCAAGGATGCTGTACAGGATTATATAGGCAAAAGTAACAGGCAGAATTTTCCTTTCCCCTCTGCCATACATGAAACAATAAATCAGTCCATACTAAGTTCATTTAGCCATATTTTACGTCTTCTAGAACTGGAATTGTGGAGCCTACAAAACAATTTATATTTTATCTGTACCATCTAATTAATTAAATGGCCCCAGAGTACCAGACTCACAAATCTCGTTAATAGCTGAATACTGAAATAAAGACTGTTCACCCTTACTAGAATAATATTTGCATATCTCCACCTGCGATGGGTAATAAGTACCTGCCACAAATCAGAATTATGAATTTTGCACGCCTAACAAAACCGCAGGGGAAATTATACCTCAGACATTCCATAATAATTGCAGCTAAGCTGTTTAGTGCCATCCACTTATTCTGCCTGAAGTGTTCAAAGCAGCAACAGTTGTAAATGAATTCAGGCACACATTCAAGAGAAAATGTTTTAAAAAGTTTTTCTGTCTTGCCATATGTAATTATCTTTATAGAAATGTTCATCTACAAGTTATAACATGCTCACATTTAAAATTGCAAATTAAAAAGTAAGCTCCTCCAATTAAACTGCATTTTATAAGAGCATCCTTGTAAGTTTACTATGATGATACAGGAAACAGTTTGGGCCATGTTTATCCCATTGATCCCTCAGAATTGGTGATCTATTCTATAAACAACTGCAGTAAGGGGCCTGATTTTTCAGTGCTTCTTTCCCCAGTAACAAGTGATTCCTGGGGGAGATTTCACTGTTAAGGCTTGGACAGAAATATACTGCAATGTAGATAGTCTTTTATAGGTTGGGGAATTGGGACATTAAAGTAGGCAGCACGAGTTTCCTCTGGTTTGTTTATTTTCATGACAGGAATGGAAACTTCATTTGGAGTAGGGCTGGAGGAACGGTGGGATGCTGGTGGTCTCTCTCGTCTTCTGGCTGGGAGTGGGAAGGAATGATAATGCCTGAGTTTACGCTTCATATAATGATATGATTTTGAGAGAGCCCAAAAGCTCTTTAAAAGCACAGGTCCTGCTCAGTCAACCGCATTAGAACAACAGTAGGAACTGGACCATTCTTTGCTTCAGGAACACAGGCTGGTCTGTGAATGTGGTATGAACCCACCCACTGGGTGTGTATCTGCTGCCTGTGCACTGTGTGACACTTCCCACTTTACTAACAGATGCTAAGAGCAGTGTTTTGAAGCCGGAGCAGCACATGGTGCAGGTTCCACCTCTGTCTCCAGATGAAGACACGGAGACATGGGACAGCACCTGTCCTTGTGGGATCCCTGGTCCCAGCCTGCCACTCTGCAGGAGCTGGCGGGGGACAGATCTTTGCTACCACAAACATGAGGCATTAGGCAGCAAACTGGTGGTGACAGCCCTGCTGCCTCTTGTGATGTGTATGCATGAATTGTTACATTATAGACTTTAGAGAAGGCAAAAGACGAACAAAAATAACTCCTTCACTCTGGGTCTCACTGAACACTTGGTGTTTTATGAAGAGCTAGACTTCCCCTTTCTGCAGCAGAGGTGAACAGAGCCAAAACTGCAATCTGAACTGTATTCGTGATCACTGAAATCAACTTATAATTTTAAAGCTAGTCTTCTGATTTTGGAGTATTTTCTCTTGGTAATGCACAGCACAGGCAAGCCTGGGTATGCACATTTAGGCTGCAGGTGAGAGTACACTAGAAGGAAGGGAGACACAGGGGAACTTTATTTCCATCAGATGAGAAGGGCAGAGACAGCCCAGAAGAAGGCACTCGATGTGTGGGAACCTAAAGCGCAGAGAATATCACGGTAAAGTGATACCGATGGAAGGTGCAGATCAGGGTGCCTGTGAGGTATCCTGGAAGGGGCTGGCAGTTTGGGTAAGCATTCAAACGCATACGTGTGGAGACAAGCAAATTCACTCAGGGTTGGGTTTATGTACACCCGTCACTGTGGCCTTACAACATGCAAATATAACCTCACTATAGTGGTTGCTGTCCCTCCAGAAGAGGAACAGGAGAAGCCAGGAGAGGATTGCTGCTGGAGAGGCAGTGGTGCCCTCTGCCAAACCCTGCCAGTGACACGCAGCCCCCAGACAAGGAGGCTCTGGAGTACTGCAGCTCCTGTGCCTATAAACTTCCACATCTGTATGCTGCAAGGGGAGCAGTCATTTTGCCAGTGTTTTAGTAAAGGATTAAAAAATAATTAGGATTTATATATGTTCAAAAGGAAGGGGCAAAGTGCAGCAAGTCACAAGATGATTAAGTTGGTTGATTGGCTCTGCCTAGAATGACACCAGTGAGCATGAGGGTTTAGGAAAATAGCTGATAGCCTATTACAATGATGAAGTGCAGATTAACACTTCTTTTTATATTTTAGAGGACTAACAGATGAGGTCCCTGTGGATTTTTTTTTCCTATTACATAAAATGGCTATAGAACCTGAACTATAATCCCTCACTAACTTATACATTAGCCCAGGGCAATAAAGATGTTTTTATTGGAGGCAGATTTCATGAAAAGTTGTTCAGTTTTATCTCTGAGTACTGTACTCTGCTGAAGGCATTTAAGTGTCCTGTTGGGACACTCTGTCCTGGAAAGCAGTTACTCTCAAAAGGACAGCAAGGTCATTGGAAAAGCTATATTTTCTGCCAGAGGATCCTGCCCTTTCCCCTCACTCCATCCGCCACTTTTTTGTCTTAGCTGTGAACAGAGGCCAAGCCACACTGTCAGACTGCAATCCCTGCTTGCACTCAGGTGGGTGCAGATCCAGCACCAGACAAACACGGTTGAAAGAGAGGCCCTGGTCTTCTTGCCTGCTTCCTCAAGCTTTTCCAAGTGCCCCTTCCTCTCTTCCTGCCAGCTGTAAAGGATCCTGTGTCTCTGCAGCGAGGTTGCAGGTTTTCCCTTCAGTTCACACCTGTTACCTGGCCTGTTCCCCAAACCAGCAGTCTGGTTCCCTGCCATAAGTTGCCACTTTTCCTGTCTTTTCTAGAAGCCATTAAAACTTGTAACCCGACTCCCATCATCTTAGCTTGATTTTTCACAGAATCCTTTTCTCTAACCTTGACATATGCAGCAGTAGTTCAACCATCCCTTCCCCAACAGCTCACGCTGTCCAGGCTGCCTCCCTCTGCACATCCCTCCTGGCTAATTCCCTTGATTTCACAGATAACATAACCCACTTGTCGTCTTTCACCCATCACTTGATATCAGACTGCAGCTGTCTCTTGGCTCTCACTGTCATTACAGGATGGTTACATTTGCTATCAAGACCTTCATGCCTTTTCCTCTTACTCTTGCACTTTCTCCCCCTTCAGCTGGCAGTGGCACCTCATAATTACCCATAAACCTGGCTTCTAGCTGTGATTCAGTGCTGTACGTTTGTCTCTGTGGCTTCTATGTTTGGAGGACTGTTGGCAGTTCAGGGGTCCTCTCTCCCTCTTGGGTGATCCCTGCTCCCCCACAGACACTCCATCTTTGTTTTGGATTTTGTTATCCAGTTCCATTCTACAGAAGCTCAAATACATGCAAAAGGGGTGAGGGTATCCCCTCTCTAGAGCCAAAGTCTTTATAATCTTTGCTAGTAGCTAATGGCATCAGAGAATTCTAATTTAGGGCTATGTAAATACAGCAGCAGCACTACTTGGGCTTAGTCCCCTTCCAGTTGTATTCATATCAGCTGGCCTCTGTCTGGAAGGCAGATGAGGAGTTGGCGTTAGTGGTTTCTTTCCATAAACTATTATGCAGAGAATAATCTCTGATTGATGAGGTCATGCCCCACTACCTTACAAAGAAACACATGTGTGTTTCCTAGGTTTAAACATAAGGCCATACTTGGCAATCAGTCAGCAGTTTCTCATTGATTATGACTGGCAGGGATTTTTATTATGCTTATTTTTGGTTTTATTTCCTTCATTTATCTAAATCTACCAAAATATTTCGATTTAATCTTTCAATCTATAAAAAGTACAGATTTCATCTTATAAGATGCTTTAAGTATGTATAATAAAAAGATGGTTTTCCCTTTACCTTGCGCATTCCATTCATATTGTAATTTTTTGTTCAAGCTTAAGCAGTCCATGTTTCATTAAAAAACCCCACACTATTCATATTTCTTTCATCCCTTATAAGATGGTAAAAGCAATGTTGCTTTGATGAAATTTGGCAGGTAAGAGGATCTAGTTGAATCATCTCAAACCCCTGGAGTTTTGGGCCTCCAGCTATTATAGTAGAGCAGCTATGAGTATTCAAAAATTGGTCCTTTGTTTGCACTGCATTTCCAAGCCATCTGTAGCACACAAAAGCCACAGCTCTCTTTATAGTTCAGAATGAATATTTAAAAGTTCAGTTTTATATTTTATTTGTAGCACTTCACATCTTTCTATCCCATCTGTCTTGTGTCTCAGAGCAGATACATTGAACTGTGCTAGGCAATGGCAGTACTTGGTCTTAGAACCACAGGTAAATGCTGGTTCCTTTCCATCTGGCATCAGTGTGTGCACGTGTGTGATCAGGATCTGCATTGAGCACGTGGGGGTTTATTCACAAGCTCTAAATTTTTATTTGAGTATTGACAAGCAGCTGCAAATATCAGGTCATCCTGTCTGGAACTTTTCTGCGTATTCCCGATGAGTGGCAGAAAAAACGAGCAACTGCATGAGTGCTGCTGGTGCTGGACGGCGTAGCCTGGCTCCGTGGTGTGGCTGGCAGCACCCACCCCAAACCGGGCTGCCCCTACATTGGGAAGCTGTCCTTGGACCCATGTGCTGAGCCTCCACTTCCACAATGTGGCTGGCAAGTGACAAGTGCCCTTGGGAAGAGGGAAGGCACGAGGACATGTTGCAGTGAGAGGGGACTTGTGTCAGCTGGTGTGGAGGATGCTGTAGGGAAAGGGGTTGAAGCTGCTCACTTCAGATGGTGTTAGCATATGCATTCGTATATTCATATATATGTTCCATGGAAAATTTAGCAAGGAGCAACAGAGCTTCTCTAAATTACAGGAAAAGAACTCATTGTAGTAATTTACCCTGTTAGAGTATTATCATCTACTTGTATCAGATTCAGTATTTTGTATCTAAACTTTAGCTGCATCTGACAACAGAGTGCATTTTTTTTTCTCTTCTGTGTTTAACTAGATACCTGAAGTCACCTCTTTTGAGTCAGAGGTATGAAAAGAGAAGCAACATATCATTCAGAAAAAAATGAGAATCCTCTACCTCCCATTAAGTCATTCTTCAGTTTTGTTAAATTGGTCATCCCTTGTTTTTATTTTGTGCCTTTTCCTGGGCAGAGATGGGACACCCTGGTGGAATGTTTGTTAGACTCTAGAGGTGTAAATGAATCATTGCCCTTAATAGAGTTCTTACTTTAATAGTTATTTTAATATAGAAGTATATAAATTTATACATATATATTTGTATGTGTATATATAAGCACGTATGTGTCTCATCATCTCTTTCTAGAAAAAATGAGTGAAATATGTATGTTAACGCATACCACCATGAAAAACTCTTCTATCTCAACAAGACCTTAAATATAGCAATAATGTTGCAATTCACCATGAAAAATCTGTCCTAAGAGTAATGTTGTGTTCATATGAAATGAAATTAAAGTAAATTAATGAAGACTATGGTATCCTGAACTGAGGTCCTGGGATTAACTAAAAAACCAGAGCTTGTAAAGCCAGCAGTTGAGGTTCTTAAGGGTATATTATTGCCATCTGAGATAAACTTAAAAGGGTAAGAATTATTCAGGTTATTGTTCTGTTACTGTTTAATAAAATTAAAAAGAATTGGTTTAGAACAAGCAATTCTGAAATATTTGACAGTAATTTAAAGTAGATTCCTATTTAGATAGTTCTTTAAAGAAAGCTGTGTGCAACTCTGGCAGGCATGTGTTTTCATTGTTTCTCACTCAGATCTCCCATGAAGCCAGATGCTTGCTTTTCCAAAGATAAGCACCTTATGTAATACTTTAACTAAATTTCTCACTGATCTGTGAAGGTTTATATCACTTTAAAGGAAAAAAATGGGGCAATGAAGAAAATAATGTTTTTTCCCAAATTGAGTAAAACATAGGGAATAAACTGTTGTTTCTGGTAGCAGTGCCTCCAACACAGAGATCTGAACTTCACTGGGAGTCATAGGGGTGCTTCATGGCTGCATTCCCATGAAGATAAGGGATTTTTTTGCAGTGGTGGGCCTTTTCCTAGTGAAAGGCAGCCTTACCTTCTGGCTTTGCATTTCCTTACATGTTCCTAAGTATTTTTTCGTAGGATTTAAAATAATGAACTTTTTTCCACAGACCTCTGTCATCTCCTGCTAGTGCTCCCTGGAGAATAGATGGTCAAAAAGTGAACCGTGTTTCTGGTTGAATATCACATCCAATTCTTGAGTCCATGTACTGCCCATGTAACCATTGCTGTTGCTTCAAACAAGCTGCCCTAAGTAAGTATGAGAATTTCACTTCAAATGTTGTTTTGGTTATATATTATTTGGGGAACTTTTGTCTGTTATCACTTCATGAGAGACTTAAAAACACAGACAAGTAAACTTACTTAATGTGCCCAAAGCACTTTTTACTGTGAGCAGCTCAGCTCCCATGGCTCCAGGAATGTCATGGGGATGAGCAGGTGACAGATGCTTAGAACTTCTTGGAGCTGGGAAAGGACCGTGCTAGAGGTAAGGAAGGCGTGATAAAGGCATTTATTGTACATTGTCTATTGTATGTATCTGGTGTACAACAGCTCTGCCTTACTCTCCTTTTGTATGGAAATGGGGAATAAGCTTTGATCTTCAGATTGCAAAATCTAAGCTATAAAGAATTTAGAGGAAAGGTGAAAAAATAGAATAATTTAGCTGTTAGTTTCCTTTACTTTGGGAAATGAGTGGAGCAAAAGAAAGAATTTATGGAGGATGGGAATGAAAGCTCTTCTGGCTGAATGGCCCGAGTTATTTTGTTAAAGACAGAACTTGCAGAGTGTTGTTTGCTAACATGAGCTAGCCGCTGTTAGCTAGACATCAGGTTTTTGCAAAACTCTTCAAGTGAGGGAAGTAGTCAAAAGAAAGAAAAAGTGTCGCTATTTCCCCCATAATAAAATCTCTAAGCAGAAAACTTAAATAATGGAGCCTTAGGCCATGTCTTATGAAGGAAACACACTTAAACCCAAACATAACAAAAAAGTCTTTCTCTGGGGAGCTCTGTACCCTTTAGTCTCCAGCTGACCTACCTCGCCCCATTGGAAAGGCCTGAGCTCCCCAGTGAGCAGTCAGGGCTCTGGAAGCATCTGGCAGCCTTTGGTCTGACTAATACTTAAAAGTCTCTAGGGCTGCCTATAGTCTCAGGAAATTTTTTTTTTTTCATTTATTCTTTTATGAAACCTTTGTTCCTTCTGCAGAGTTGTGTGGCTGATCTATTGTAAATCTTTGTTCTATATGGTGTTTTTAATCCTTTTGCTTTGTGTGTGTAAAAAGCTGCAAATTTTCTGTGCCTTGCCTGTCTTTACCCTCAGCAGTGAGGTTCCTTCTACAGCAGTAAGTCAGCGGGGTGGAATGACTGCTCTGCTTGGCTGCTGCCTGCCCATTTGTGCAGGTGTCCAGACCTGTTCAGCTTTTTTCTGCTCTATAGCACATTTAAATATCAAGGTGGGTCTGGTTCTAGTCCAGGATTTCTTAAAATGGGAACCTGGACTTAACTACCAAAGTACATTCAGAAATACTGAAGCTTTGACTGGGCTCAAAAAAGCTTCCTTGAGGTTGTTTTTCAGGCATCTCAAACACTGATTTAGGAACCTAGTTTTAGACATCCAGATTTTTGGATCTGGCCCAGATGTGTAGGTACGTGGTGGGACTCCAAGCTGTAGCGTGTCTAAGCAGAAAGATGCTGGAATGGGGTTTATCTCCTCCAAGTGCACGCATGCCTCCCTCTCCTGCCTTGCACACCTGGAACATGCAGACAATAGCAGTGTTTTGCACTGGGTTCATGCTGTCCAATGGCATAATCCAGCTGCTTCAGTGTAAATCAGAAAAGATTTCAAAAATGTGCAGGTATCAAGTGCTGACAGAACAAGCAATTAAAAATACAGGAACTGTAAGATCCTGAGAGAACATCTAACCTGAATTTTTCAATTAATTCCATCTGTTTTGTCCTGCTCTTCAAAAATCAGGACCTATGGCTGCTGTGTGCCCGGCCTGAGAAAGCCAACATATGTCTCCAAGGGCTTCCTGAAATGCTGTTGTATAATTTTTCTTTTAACATGAACTAGTGTAGCCTAGGGATCAGTTTCTTTAGGATAGCCAGTTCTGAAATATTCAGCAAAGTTTTCCTTGTCAAATATATTGCATTTAATGTCGTTTAATATCAAGCAGTGTGACCAGTTAGGGTGAGAGGAGAAAGTTGTCTTTAAATTCCGAACCCTACGAGGCAGCTGCTCAAGATCTCCCAGCTTGAGAAATCTGCTCCCATGGAAGAGGATGGGCAGGAGTGTGGGTCCAGGTGGGCCACGGCTTGAGAACAGGGTTATGCTCAAATGCTGTTTTTTCAGTACTTTGCCAGGCTGGCACGTGCTTACTCTGAGTGTGCAATTGCACTGACACACTTGGTGTGGTCTGTGCTAAAGGCTGGAAGAGGAAAAGCTGAAATAGCAAGACCAAGGACAAGGATGAAAGTCCTCACCCCAGAGTGTTGGTGTATTTGTTTTTTTACCCACTGTAATTTGTGAATGGCCAGGTCAGGTCAGAAATGCCCTTCTGTGCAGCACGGCTGCAGCAACAACCTGAGTCCTACTCTGTCTGGTGCCGCCAGCCTACTTCTTATCCTTGTTCTCCATTAGGAAGTTCTGTAAGTCATCTCAAAATCAAGAGGACAAAAAGGTACATTTGAAGTCACAGCATTAAGGTTCAAAATATCTAGAGGATATTTTAAAATTTTTTTGAGTTTTATTCAGTTTTTCCTTTCATAGCTTGATCAACATTTGCTGTCCTGCAGCTGAAACTGAAATGAATATTCATGTAGTTTTGCCAAAGAATGAACAGTAGACAATAGGAGGCTCATTGGTAGCAATTATGGTTAATGCTGAAAACAAGAATATGCACCTCAAACCACATGTGTGATTTTCACAGGTCAGTTTATGAAGTTGCAGAGAAGGAGGATATTCAAGTATTTACTTGTTTTTGTGGACCCAAAGAGACTTTTCAACCACATGTTAACTGTACTTCCAGAATTCCATCAGGCTGCGTGTATGCACTTGGTCCTTAAAACTAGTAAGATGTCATTAAAACATTCATTGACATAGCCACTGTCTACGTTAGCTAGACCTTCAACATTACTAATTCAGCTCCTCCTGCATTTGCATGCAGCACTTCAACTACAAGGCTTTAATGCTGTTCTCTGTTTTGTTCTGCTGTCAGGTATTCAGCTCTGGTGTCTTCTTCGCTGAAGAATTTCTATATTACAGCTCTGAATACAATCTGTTTTGTATGCTCATGCACTAGCTCTAGGACTCAACCCTCCCCTATTTTATATTCTGCATTGGTTAATTTTTCATTTCTCTGGCACCTTGGTGAAAAGTAGTCAACACAGTTAACGATATACATTGTGCAACAATAAATATTTTATTGGCTATATAATCTGCACAATTCACAAGTTTGATTTTTTTTTCTGGGAATTTGAATAAATCTATAATTTCGAATATTTGGTGAAAACTCATTTTTTATAGTATATTATGCTTATAATCACTGTAAAATGTATGATCTGGTTTTTAATGGGAGCTATAGACATTACTTCCACTTTTTTCCTTAACACTGCTAAACTCTAATAAAGCTATTTTTATAGGCAGAGTAGTTTGGAGCAAGAAATACAGAGGTTTCACTCTGGGAACAGTATATAATTCATATGCTAGTAAATTACAGTGTATTCCTTACACAAGATAGGATTAAGGAGTGTCTTTCTTCAAATGTGTCTAAATACTTATATATCTACTTTGTATATGAACATATCTACTTTATATATGAATTTGTTGCACAGTTGTTTTGTTTTGTTGTCTTTTTTGTTTATTCTGTTGGAACAAACAGATTATTTATATCTAGCTTGTAGTTCCTATCCTTAAGCCCACTGTAATTAAGGAAAAAATTCTTTTCTACTCCAGTGTTTCCCCTCTATACGTACAGGTTTGTGTTTCTGTTCATGGTTTCATATGCAGGAATGTAGGGATGAAGATCGTTTGGTTTCCTTATATATTAATAGATTGGGCTTTTACTGTTGCGCACACCTAGAAACTATACTTGATCCAGGAGACAAAAAGATAAATTACTCTGTATGCAGGGTATTGAACTCCTATCACTATATTGTGATATATTAATTCTTTCTTAATGCATTCATCCTCACTCTGTGCCTATGAGATAGGGAGTCTAAGCCATAGTTATCTCAAAGATGGGGGATTAAGCCACAAAAAACCCCGAAGCAACTTGACTAGGGCTGCACAGTGTGTTTGTAGCAAAATAGAGAGTGATCACAGCTCTGAGTGGCGGTGTTAAGTACAGGCTCACTCCCCCTCTGTTCCAAGACTTCAGCTCGTGCCTCAGAAGCTATGCTTTCATTCTGCTTGAATAAAATTCCATTTGAAATAAACCAGTAGTTCTAAATGCAAGTATCATACTCTGCAAGCCAACCAAGGGATTTTAAATACTAGGTTACTAGGAATGTAATTCCCCCTCATTTTCCCCTGTGACTTCTGCGTTTTTGGAGCTATTGACCAAGTCTCTTGATGGGGCACAGCAACATTAGTGCCTATTTGAATATAAACAAGATTATGACAAGAAGATGGAGCAGCTGATTATTGTGGAAAGGTTTTAAGCACACAGGGAGAAAAATATTTTCATGTCCTCCAAAGGATGAGTGAAAAAGGGAGAAAATGAACAATGCCTACCAGAGCAGAGTTATCCAGGATAGCTGGCTGCATTTAGGATAGTGAACACTTTCCAGAGAGGAGAAATGAAAGCTCAGGTGCTCAAACAGTTTGAAATGAAACTTGCAAATGTGTTCAGAAAACAATCTGTGATTAAAGAGTGTCTGTTCTGATTACAATGTTTGTTTCTATGAAAGAAACTCATATTTGGTAATGCATTTGTTCCAAAACCGGTAACCTAAATATTGATGCATGTTTGCAAAATTGTGCAGTAGGTGCACGGATTAGCTCAAGGTTTAGAATTCCCCCAGGTAACAGGAACTATCAGTTGTTTCTCTCAGATGAAGATAAATGTGTTTGCTGTTGACGAAATAGTTGTCTTTATTCTTGTAATGGAGGACTTTACTACTGCTTCTTTTAAATGTCATCCACCTTCCCAATGTCTTTCTTTTCCACCTTATCTGCTCTCAAAAACTCAAGATGAAGTAACCTTACTGAACGTAAACAGTTGTTGAAGTTTCATTAACTTCATCTTGCCTCTTAGTGACTAGAAGATCTTTACCACCACTTTCAAAGTGATTGTTGTTCTGACAGTACCTCCACGAGGCTTACTGTCTTGCCACTGCAGTGAATGGGCTGTGCAGAGGACACTATCTTGTGTTTTAGCTGGGAACAGCAAGACATAGATAAAGGAATTCAATCATCTTCCTATGCTAAGTAGTGCAATTTCTTTTCTTTTAGACCTATGGATCTTTGTGTAAAACTTCTGTATTTTCTTCTTCCTTTGCTGTCCAACTTTTCTGTCTCTAATCATCTTTTTCCAGTTCTTCCTTTTCCTTTTTAAAGATATGGCTGTCACTGAGCTGCCCCTTGCTTATCATCAGCAAACCCACCTTTGAGGAAGATCTACCTTTTTGGCATGTCTGAAGTCAGTAAGATTTAGCCTTGTCATCCTTTATGAGAGTTCCATCATTGACTATAACCCCATGGTTGACTGCTGTGTTATGCAGAACTAGGCAGGCTGCAAGGATGTCAGATGTGGTATTGAGTCTGTGCTTTGACAATTGGAAAAGACATCGAGAATGAGATTTCACAATCCCAGAAGACCTTTGAGTGATCAATGAATTCTGAGTAAGTGAACTAGTAAGTCAACTTCTGCTGGTATAAGGGCAAAATCAAATTAGATCCATCAGCTGTTTCTGTCCTGGATAGCCACTGTCGCCTAGAAATTATACAATAAAAAGGTAACTAAATCCGATGTATGAGACAGGGGATCAATGATGTGTTAGAATAAATGCAATGTAGCAGTACATCAAGCACCTAAAATACAAACCATAATCTAAAAATGTTGCCAAGGAAAAGACATTTTCTATTTTCAAAATTCATGAAAATTAGGACTGAACAGACTGGGGAATAAATCTCGTTCAAAGTTCACTTAGTAAACTAGTGATGTTATGAGACTGAGCTTTGATACCCTTGTACAATACAGGCTCATCACATTACAAGTTGGCATTCTGATGTGAAAACGCTTGTCTCATTATTAATAATTGACAGAGCACATGATGTTATTCACTACAGGAGCCTATTAACTGAGTACTGGCAGCAGGATATAGTTGCAGGGAATAGTCTTTAACATAAAATAAAGGGGTTTAACTAGTTTGTGTAGTTTCCATTCAGCTCTTAGGACAGTGTTGACCTGCCACACTGGGAAAAGATTGCTATGGTCAGTCTGGAGAACACCTTCTCAAAGGCTGTACCATGCCCTGAGGCTCCTCAACTCTCCAACATTCTGCATTTAAGGAGGGAATTGGTGCTGAAGTGGGGCCACTGAGTACAACTAGTGTTTATTAATTTCTGTGAAGTGTTGCAGGGAACAACATTCCCCAAAGAGCAAAGCTGCTTGTGCTTGGCCTTATGCCTGTGTTCTATGATGTTCACCACTTTCTTCCCTCTCTGCCTGACACATCAGTGAATATTGGTCATTGAAAGAGGCAGCTGAGTGGGATCTGGTTATAACTACGGCTTGAGAAAGTTGGAGTCATAATTCAACACTCAGATCTGAATTAACAGCTTCACCCACATCGTAAGTTATTATGCAGAGAGGTAAGAACCAGAAAATTTTTTTTTGTTTGTTTATTTTGTTTTCTTCCCTTAGGAGAAAGAAATTATATTCACAACTTATAGCTCTAAGGTCCTTAATTGGTTTACAATCAATCTGCAATTGTTCTTGGTTCTTCAGGGACAAGAAAGCCTAAAATATCCTGTTTTATCATTAAAATTATCAGATTTATAGAACCAGTATTTTGTAATCAGTATAGTCTGTACTCCCAAGTGGCAGGCAGTATTGATGACATGTCTGCAAAAGGTGGGTTAGGCAGATCAAGCTGCTGAATGGTAGCAAGGGTACTGATGTTGGTGAAACAGTGTTCTGTGCTGGAAGGGAACTTGGAAAGGGGTGCATCTTTTCACCTGGGGAGACGGAGGGGAATGTTGTTTTTCTTATTCAGGTTAATCTTATTTAGAAACTGTTAACTTTGTGTTGGTTAACTTACAAGATGAATTTTTTTCCTAATAATAAAACAGCAAGAGACTTGTAGATATACTGAGTTACGGCATCTATTGCATCTCATTATGATGTAGTAAATGGTCCCTAGATACTATGGTATATTCAGACCAAACCTATTCTTCACTTCTGTTCTTAATTAGCAACTAAAAGATAAATAATTTTGCTGTCATTGCAGCACAATAACAACCAGGGCAAGGCAGTGACCAACGAGCCTTGCCCTAAATCCTGTAGCAATAAATGTTCAAACAAAAAAAATCCCCCTCCCCAACTTTGATTTTATTAACTTGAGATGAATGATTTGGCTGTCAAAGTCTGTCAGTGCCATGCAATGAAAATAAAATCGGTGGCAGTGCCTCGTGTGTGGAGCCACTCATAGTATCTAACCTTAAACATTAGCACCGAAGCTCCAACTGTAGCCTGCTCCCCACCCCCATTCATTAGCTTTCTAAATCCTCCTGTCTTTGTGGAATCACTGCAGCAAGTTGAAAATGATATATGTAATGAAAAACCCTGTCTGCCTAGTGCAGAGAGGGTGGAGAAAAAGACTTTGCTTAGCAGCCGCTGCTGTGCTGATTCCAGCAACGATTAGTGCAGACTTTGTTAGAGAAGCTCACCAAGAGCAGAATATTAAGGCACAAAAGGGAAACTCATTGTTTCTAAAGATTTGTGTCTGCCTGGCTGGTTTTGTTTCCTTTTTGAGTGCTATGCACATAGAGACTTCAGCGGGAAAGAAATACAGACGTCTTCAAGGCTTTGTTATAATTTGGGGATATTTTCAACATTATGCTATAAATACAACATTATCTTTTCAGTATGGCTACCTGATGAGCAGAAAACCATTCAGTTTCTGCTTCAAGTGCAGGCAGAGGCAGAGGGAATGGCACTGCATCATAGTGTAGTCCAGTTCAACCCAGTAAATGATTGGTAGGGGGAAAATACCAACAGATAAATGTTTCTGAGTTTTCATGAACTGTGTACACACAACAATATGTTGGTTATTTAAAAAAAATTTTTTTTGGGTCTTCTGCAAGACACACAAAAGATTTGATTTTTCAGAAACACTGGATTTCACAGTGCTGATCTAAGTCAATGACAGTGTGGGTGTTTGGCATCTCTGATGCCAAGCTATAATTGTACCTGATAAGTCAGCGTAAGAAACCTGGATGCTTAATTATCTGATGCATAACAGAGGACTCAAGCACATTCTGCCTCATAATGTGAAACAAAATCTGTCTCATAACTATACAACAGTGGCTATTTTCTTGGTGGGAATGTAAGTTTATTATAGTCCAGATGTAGCATAACCTAACAGGCCAGCAATGCGGCTTTAGGGCTTCCAGTTCTATGGCCATCCCTTTGGTTTCAATGAATCTACATGCAAGCTGTTGTGGCTTGGGCACAGAAGGTTTTGAGGTATTTGCATTCTCACATACACAGCCACATTTTTCCTTCAGGTGCCTGGACAAAATTTCATCTGTTTTGGAAGCTCTTTTTGTGTCATGCACTGTAGAATACATCTTGGAGCCAGATGCTCTTCTAGACTGCTGGACTTTATAGTCAGATTGTGTTGTTAAAGATGCTTTTTAATTGACTTGATATTTATCCCACACACAGCATATAATCCAACTGTTGTTTGTATCCTGGTGTACCTTGAGGTGCCCACAGAGATAAAAGCTTGTTTAATACCCAACATGCTGGAAACTTGTATTATGAAAAAGTCCTTGCCCTGAAGAGTTTTATAATTTTCAACTAATGTGATGTGAAAAACAGGAGGAAGGAATATGGATAGCATGGAGAAGTGAAATGAGTTGCCCAAGTTTTGTCAGCTGGTTTCCAGCTTGTATCCAGTCCCTGAGCAATGAATCACACTGCTTACCAAAGGCCAATTTGTGAAGGAATGAGCTCCTACTGGGAAGCAACAGGCTAGTACATGCCTATTGACTTCCCTGCCAGATCCTCCGTGTCTTGGCTCTGCACTGTGCTTTACTACTCAGCACAATGTCCAAAAGCGTTCACAGCATAGCTCAGAGGTAGCAACAGACTTGGAAAAAGCCACAGATGACCTTTTTCTCTGTGTGTGTTTGTATTCTGGATGCATACATAAAACTCCTCAGGAATGCAGAATATTACAAACTGTTACAACATTTGATTAATGTCTTGTCTCAAAATCCACTTTGAAGAGATGCCTCAGGTATTAAAATGATAGACATGTAGTGCTAATCAAAATGATGCATATTTTTAGGATACAAGAACTCAGGGTTAACAGTGCTGAGTGTAGAAGTGCTTGCTTTTTCTTGTAATCAAAGATACACATTTACTTCTGCAATCTTAGCATAAGACTTCCTGAACCCATTGGGCTTCTGTTGGGATTGCTCAGACATGGTCAGATGTTACTGAAGATCAGGTGTCTGCTTCTTTTGAATTGAGCAAATATGGAGATATTCTTACTTTCAAGTTCTATTTCTTTTAAGCTATTGTGATGCTTAATAGAGATTCCTTTAAAAATATTCATTCTTGTTAAGTTTGCTTTCTTTTCCATTATAATTCCTTCATTGCATATATTAGATACTGATTTTTTTTTGAGTGAAAACATCAAAAATGTGTTTATGTCAAATGCTCTCAAGTTCTGAATCCTATGTTTTGTAGACTGTAGGATGTGCTGCTCTGTTGTCTTTTACCTTTGTCCCCTGAAAATTTTATTTTAAAATAGCCAGAGAGAAACAGATGACAGCCTAACAAAAGGTCCACAGTGCACTGTCCCCTCCTCCATCCCTGAGCCCCTTGTTCAAGCAAAACTCCTTTGCTTTCTCCTTTGATTTGCACCAATCTACCTTCAGAATTTTTCAAACATTGCAGTGCATTAAACACTACAGCAGATGGTGCTTTTTGACGATGCCTTTCTACACGAAGCAACATTTTGTAGTGTATGCTGCATTATCAAAAAATCAAACATGTAATTATGCAAATATGCATGCCTTTATAATAATCAAGTTTTATTGTAAATGGTTGATGCACATCAATTTGATCCTGTAGTGCTGCTTTAAGTGCAGTTTAAGTGGCTTTTCAGTGTACCCAGAGGCAACACAAATGCATCTCTGGAATATTAATAAAATTCTGAATCTTTGAGACACCAACTGGTACAGCATTGCTTATACTGATTGAAACTAAATGCTAATCCTTTCCTTTATTTAAAAAAAAGTCCCCTTTGTTATTTAAAACACTGATATTAGTGCGATATAAAGGGCCATTTTATTTTAAATTGTATTGTAATGTAGTTGTTAAAATAATGTCTAATCATACTATATTCAGATTCTACAATGTAAATTTGATGAGACAAGAATCCAATCATTTTACAGTCATGAAAACAGAGATGTATGTTAATATGTCCAGTTCTAATTCTGTAAATTTATTAAGGAAATATCTGGTTTTAGATTTTAATCCTGAAGGCTTCCAAGTAACTGAATCCTGGATGCTCACTCAGAGATGGTTTTGCTTGTGGAATTTAGTAAGCTAGATACTTGTGGGGAAAAAAATTCAGCAAGGATTTTGACATCCATAATGAAGTGTAAACTTTATTACTGATCTGATCCTGCCTTTTATACATTGGTTAACTCAGTTGGTCTAATGACAGCCATCTCTCTGAATGCACACATACACATTCTGCTGTGCTCGAATCAGCAGACAGGCTGTGGATACAGATAAACCAAGACTGTAAATTATGTTTTGCCTGTTTGTTCCTCCTGCTCTGAAAGCAGGGCACGAAAGGAGCAGATTGCATTGTTCACAGGGAGAAGGCAGTAGCTATACCATGTCCCCCTTACCAGTTCCAATCAGCTGGATGTTTATTTTTTGGGTTTGCTATAAACAGAGGCTCCCTTAACCTGAAGGCAGATTGAGAAGGCAAAGAAATGAATATGCTTCCATCCTTGCACTGCCTGGACTTTCCTCAAAACTAATTTCCTGTAAACTTCATGAAGCTTTGTAGGTTGAGCTTTCACTCTGTAAAATTTTTGCCTTCCTTTTGGATCTCTGTTTCCAATTTACCTTCCTCACCATCTCTCTGCCCTGCTATTTTTGTTCCATGCGGTTGGTTATTGTCTCTCTGCCCTTTGTCCTTCCTCTGCCTCTTTCAATGGTATCTTTTTTGGTTCCTTTCTGTGCTTGTGTGTTACCCCCCTTCACTTTTCCCCCTCACAGATTTTGCCTCCTCTGTCAGCCTTCTGCTCCTCAGATTTTTTCCAAATGTTTCTCTCAGTTTCCCCATTTGGTTCCTTAGTCCTTCCACAAATGTGTATTTCCTAGCTCCCATTCTGCTTTCCACATTCCCCTTCCAGGTTTTACTCTGTCTGATTTCTGTGTTTATCTTTTTTATTTTGTCCCTGCTTTTCTCAATTCAGATTGGTTTAAAATATTGCAGGAAAAGCTGCTCTTGAGAAATTTCATCCAGATTGCTCTCAGAGCAGCTGCTGTCCTGGCACTTCCAATACTGAATCAAACCTGAGCCTAGGGGATAGGAGGTCCTTAAAGGATCAAAGCACGACTTCAGAATACTACCCAAAATATTGGCAAGCAGAACATGGATATAAACCCACAGCCGAGAGTAACTGAAGCCTTTTCCCACAGTTTTGACGTGATCTGGTATTTTAAGGGTGGTGTTTGGTCTTTGGTTTAGTTTGTTTTTCTTCTGAAATAAGGATTTTTTTCTCTCCTTATTTAGCATTCTTGTGACTCCAAAGCAGGGAAGAGACATCATGCATCTTGAGAACGCCCTAGGGCCCCTAAAATTTTCAGTACATTTTTGCTTCTTTGCTTAATATATAAGCTCATTTAAATACTAAGTTCTAAAAAGCTATCACAAGAAAATTCTGTGTCAATAAACTTTCTGCTCTTACTGAGACAGCAGGTTACTTAAAGTAACCAGCGATGCTGAAAAACAACTGAGAGATTTTTCTGAACTGAAAAAAGGAACTTCAAATTAATAGAAACATTTTCATAAAATTGTGAAATAGAAGTATATGAAGAAACAAATTAGTAAAATAAATTACTCCTGCCTTCAGGATTTGTGAATTAATTCTCATGTATGCAAATATGAAAATAAAATTTATTAGCAACACAATGAAAATTGCTGACTTCCTTTTTTTTCAGCTGTGAACACTCAACTTAGTTGCTTTTTAATAGTATATTTTGTCTCATCTTAAATGACATTCATGGTGAAGTTACTTGCTTTTTAAAAAGTAGCCCTTTAAATATAAATTCTGTATGTCTGTAGCACTGAAACAGAGAAGCTGCCTGAGTTAACTTATTTGATTATTCACAGAAGAAGCCACCCAGGTTCCTGAAGTTCAATGAGCAAATGGTTTTTATCAGTTTCATAAATCTGTTTGTATGTGAAAAATCTATAAGTACTATTACCTTTTGATTGCATTTAATATTCAGAAAGCAAACAATACTCTGTTTTGCTTCTGATTTTTATTTCAGTTGCATGGCATTTCAAGCTTAATTTAAACACAATAATAACAAAATCTATGTCTAATGCCTTGATTTCATTTGTAAAGCCACCTAGACAGCCACACACTTTGGTGGGTTTTTTCCTCATAGTTATATGTCAGGAATGCTTTAGATATGCTTTACCTGTGTTTTGTATGGGGCAAAGCCTTGAATAAAAGATTATAATATTTGGATGTGATTTTGCACCAAAAAACAAAAAAAACAAAACAAAAAAAAAAAAAAAAAAAAAAAAAAAAAAACAAAAAAAAAAAAAAAAAAAAAAACAAAAAAAAAAATGGTGGAAAAGAAAAAAAAAATAATTGAATTGTTTTATACAAAAAAAAAAAAAAAAAAAAAAAAAAAAAAAAAAAAAAAAAAAAAAAAAAACAAACCAAAAAAAAAACCAAAAAAAAAACCAAAAAAAAAATTGCGGGAAATCTGAAAAAAAAAATTCTTAATGGGGTAAGGCTTGATAATATAAATTTTAAAAGTATGAAATGATAGGTAATGTTCTGTCTTCACAGAAAAGATTGAAACTCGTGGTCAATTAATACAATATTTCATAAGATGTTTGTCTTTCCAGGCTGCCTTGGTCACATAATATTGAATAAACCATGAATAAAATACAGCTCAGTAACTGCCTGGTGTTTTGTTCTATATATGCAAACATCAGATTACTGGTGTGGCTATAGCATTCTGGTAGAAATCCTCACGCAAGCACAGAAGCTTGGCCAGGCACAAGGAATTTCACTGCTAGCTTATGTGCAATGGAGTACAGGCTGCCCATGTCTCTTGATTTACTTTATCCTCTATTCTGCCTGCTCTGGTGTGGTCTATATTAGACTGCAATTACATCTTAGTTACAGATCTTGAAAAGAGTGTGAACAAAGTTTTAATGTGGTTAGAGATTGCAGAGCCAAACCCCTCAAAAGCCTTAAACTGCTTAGCAGCCACCTTTCCATGCTTTGCTTAGTGAAAATGCAGCTCATCACTTTGCAGTGGGGGTATCTGGTACCTCCCCAGCAAATACTCCTCAATGCTTCAGTTGCTGAATTCCTCACAAGACCGTCAAATGAACCCCCATTCCCATAATAAATTCTTCTGGTCAGTTGAAGTACTTTAGCTCTGACCATTTATGATTCCATTTACTCTTTTGAGGGTAACTTATCTGGATTCAAAACCTAAGATGTGTCAGTGCAGGTGTTTTTAAGTGAAGGTGGTTGGCTTAATGACTGCATTGAAAATAAATATATTATTATGATACTCTTTGGAGGAAAAAAGGTAAAGGGAGACACTGTTTATATTTTATTTTTTTTTTAATGATCCTACTAAATCCCACTCTTTGCCATTTCTCTCTTCTTTTAAATTTTTCCACAGAGAAATTTAAGTGTTAAATTTAACAAGGATTAAAATAAGGAAAAGTTTTTTTCCATGGAGAAACTGAAATGCAGGAATATATTATTTTGTACTGATTAATTTTATTTTAATTTTTAATACATTGCTTACAGGTGCAGTGCAAAAAAGATTTTTGTCAGTAAAATGCTCTCTATGGAATCATGCATAAAATCACATTTTCCTCAACCAGCTTCTGGTACACTCATCTGCCAGGGGAAGCCCAGGTGCCATCCTTGCAGCAGAGTAAAGGTTTGGAGCCCTGGTGTCAGTCCCAGATGTGAAAGCTGTCCCTGCAAGGCAGGCACAGGCTGAGCACGTCTCTTCCTGATCTCAGAGGCTCCATCTTGGCTCAGCCACCTGCAGCATGAGCAGAAGGATTTCTCCTTTCAGAGGACAGTCAGCAACCATCAGGTGGTGTGACAAAGGTGATGGCACTCTCTGGATTGGAAAAAAGGCACAAAGAAAAGCTTTTGTGAACATTTCACTATGTTGTTGGGTTTTTCCCTCCTTTCCACCTGAGGAGGTAATAGAGGACTGTGTCTTCTTTTGGGTTTATGGGAGCAATTGCTGCCACTCCACACACCTCAACTTAAAAGGAAATGAGTAAATCAAAGTTATAGGAACAAGTGAAATAGTCCTGAAATAACATCTGCTCCAGGCTGTGTTCAAGAATAGGCGACTTTGGTTAGTAGGATATTAATCCTGCAATTTCCTTGTAGGAGTAAACTTTTGAGACTGGTGAAGTTCTGAGAGCTCTGGAACTTGCCATGACATTCTGCCCACGTTAAGAAAACCAGCAGCTGGTTTTCTTTAACTGTGATTAGGACAATGTTTCTTGAGACTTGTTTAATTAAATAGTATTTCAAAAGAAAATCCTTGAAACCAAACTTTCTCCCAGACATATCCCAGAAATGCCAGCTGCCTGGTGGCCTGTGCTTGGCCAATGGTGTAGCCCAGGCACAGTCACTCCATTCACAGACGGCTGTCTCT
This sequence comes from Ifrita kowaldi, assembly GCA_013398055.1. Lineage (NCBI taxonomy): Eukaryota > Metazoa > Chordata > Aves > Passeriformes > Cinclosomatidae > Ifrita > Ifrita kowaldi. The sequence goes on from VZRS01007037.1 coordinate 226,549, forward strand.
GCAGTGGGCATCCTGGCTATGAGGGAGAGGTCTGGCTCACTCTTGGTGGAAAGCTTAAAAAATCTGACTTTTCTTCACAATATATCTCTGAAAGTACTGAAATTTCTTGTTGAACAGAATTCATGTTTTCAGACTAGCCCTCTGTTTTATGTCTGTATTTTCTTTTGAACCTAAAATTCAGATGAAGTTTTTAAATTTGTTTGTGTCTATGTTCTTAAAAAAATGTAGGTTAAATTTCAGGGACATTACCACTGCTACGTTGTTCAAGAAGGATTTATTCTTCTGAGAAGTCATTTTAAAAGAGTTCTTTGGCACTCTTTGGTCCCACTTTGCATCTTTGGCTTTTAACTTTGAAATTGGCAGGAGAGGGTTTTTTGTCCTGTTTCTAAGCAAAATGAGACCTGTGTGGCTGACCTGCTTTTTTTTGCTCCTCTTTTTCAGTGCCTTCCATCAAATAATTGCAGAGCCAGTTGATCAATTTCAATCAAGTGGGACAGAAGGAGAGAGCTGTGACACATGAACTTTAGGAGGAAAACAGGTACTTCAGTATGTCCAAGGGTCCTGGATGAGTGCTTTTACCAGGGAAAAGTGATCACAAAGCCAGGAGCCAGCTCACCAGTCTTCCCCTAGACTTTGCACCAGCCACAGCAGAGGCTGTTACCAGCCACAGCAGAGGCTGTTACCTGCCCCAATGGAGAGGTGTAGGAGGGATCCTTTGGGAACTGGCACCTCAAGGACCCCCTCTGCCACCAATGGCCCAGTGAGGTGTTTGTCAGTGGATTTACAGGGAGATATTGGTCAGGAGCAACTTGTTATCTTGTGCTTGGGTCTCTGCCATGTAATGGACTTTACATGAGGCCCAAAGAACACACCTATCTTGGGGTGGCTAGGTTAGCCAGAACAGACAATTAGATGTTAAATAATTAAATTGTTTTAGCTATTAATTGTAAGTGAATGTTGTTTTTAATTGCACTTTAATAATGCCATGCCCTTTATAACCAAAATTAATGTTTTCTGTCTCTCTGTTTTTGAAGTACATGTCAGTTTAATTAAACTATTAATGGTAGACAGATTTTAAGTACTTTATATTCTTCATTAAATTGTATCTGTTCAACAAGCATAAACAGGAAAATAGACTCAGAAGCAGATTCATGTTCTGCCTGATAAATCATTCATCATCAGATAAGATGATGAGGCATGCTTGTTTTTCTGTAGGCTCACAATGATAAACAAATCCACTTTTGTATTGTAATATTTATTGAGTTCATAGAAAAATAAACAAGATTGTTCACTTTTCATATCAGCAACAGGCTGAAAGCTGCTCTTTGCATTTACGACTGGTCAGTCAAGCAATATCTTGATGCTCTGAGGGTCAATCTTAGTTCATTTTGTCTAGGGTGCTTGTTAGCATAGCATTTCTCTGGTCTAAGATATAGTTCTTTCAGGGCCATTCAACTGCAGTAATGATGAATATTTCCACTGTTCCTGCTGTGTTACCCAATTGTGTCTGGAAAAAATTAAAATAGCTTTTGACTTGGCAGAAATGATGTATTTATAATGCAAATGTTGAGTAAGTCTCAATCCTTGTAGGACTGCAGGAAGGCTGATGGAAACAATTTTTTGAAGATTGTGAAAGAAAAATTATGGCAAGGTCATTTCTTCTCTATTGGTAAAGACTGCAAATCCTAGTGGGCTGTTAATGGGCTAACAGGCAGAAATTAAGAAACACTGCAGCAACTGCTCGTGATACATTCCTGTGCATATTATACAGGCAGACAAAGATGTAACTGGTTATAATAGAGACAACAAACGTCCTTCTTTGTGTGGCAGATCAATCAATAGCCAGGCATGTGATCTTGTTCACTATTATGTTAGTAATGAAACCTTCTTGTGATGTGACAACTGTGGAATAACATTTGGTCACAAAGCTGGTGTTAACAAGCACAACTGGCACTCTGGTAATTAGACTGATTCCTGGTCTACTTTCACAGATTGTCGATAAATGCAGTAAACAACAGGCTGCTTTCTCTCAGAAGAAGTTATATGAAGTTGTCATCCATCTGACGGTATGTACTGTATTCTCCTTCATCTTTTACCAGATTCTGCCAAGGTGGGGATGTGCATTTCTCTATAAAATGACGTTTTACAATAGAAACTTTGCGCGCATTGTTAAACCATCACCTAATTAATCTCAACCTTTTTTTTCTCTTGGGAAGAAAGTTAATTTCTCAGTTACAGGTAGGCGGTTAGATGGAGATGTTCTTCCTCGAATTTTCAATGTTCTCCCCTCTGATACAGCTGTGTCTGCTGTGGACAGCCATTTATATTGTTTAAGGATAAACAGAAATCTTAAAAGCAATAGATTACCCTTGATTTAAAGGCCAAGAATATAGATCACATACAATTGTAGTATAATTTTTTACATTAAACAAAATAACTACATTCAGCCATGGATGTGCTAGCCAGCTTTTCCATCACCAATTTAGGACTGTTCTGTCAAAACACATTTGCTGTGTTTTTCTCTTGCCACAGACCTGCAGTAGTGGAAAGGTGAACTGTAGTTTGGTCTTTTCACCATCACGGCAGAGTAAGAAGGAATGAGAGCTCCTTCCCTAGGCCCTGTACCTCCTCTAAGCTCACAGCCTGGCTCTGCACATAGGAAAATGTGTGAGTGCTGTAACTCTGTCTCCTCCACTTCCAAAGCAGAAGAATTGAGTCAACTGAGGTACGTCTGGGGAGCTGCTCAGTTTATTTTGCACAAGCTACGTGGCAAAGCTTAAGCTGGAGGCACTTTAAACCAGCAAGGGTTTCTATGCTTGCTCTTCTTTCACAAGGTGCACTCAGAAACTGGAAACAGTGCATAGGGGATGGTGAGTAGTGGCAATGCCATGGCATATCTGGGCACTGGGGCTACCTGGCACTTTGCTCAGATCTGCGAAGTCCAGCTCCATGCTGATGTCAAGGAACCTTACTGGTTTGATTTGACCAAGAAGGGTTTCTTTCTTGTACTGGGCCGTGTTTTGACCACTTGCTGCAACTGAATTCAATTTGAAACATCAAGAGAGTAGTGAGCATTCCTTTATGGCCATTATCAATGGTTGCCAAATCATAATTTCCTTTGTAATCAATGAAAAGCAGTAGGAAGGAGTGTTTTACGGTAGGTACCTAGTTTTATGCAGGTTTAATGCAGGAAGATGCCTCATTAGCAGTCAGTGAACATAAAAACTAAATTCACACTCATAAACCAGGGAGAGGTTTTGGATACATTCACTGAGCCATAGGTATCAAGAAGTTAGAGGGTATAAATAGCAGTGAATGCAGTATGCTAATCTGAATGGTTGGAAATGAATATCAGAGGTGTTTGTTGCTGCTCCCTTCACAGCAGTCTCTGTTCTGACAAACCACTGAGGAAAACCAATGAGGCTTTGTAAGGCTTGTAGGTTTGTACCCTACAGGCTGCTAGGAAAGGAGAATTGTGGAAAGTAACAAAGGAATGAATGTGTGGAGTTTTGTCTGATGGGTCAGAACAGTGTTTAGGGAGGGATTAGCAAGAGGCCTGTAGGTGTACCAAAATGCCATGCGCTCAGGGAGGGGGCAGCGTGAGAATCTCTTTTGACTTGTGGCTGGCTGTAGATGGTGGTATGATTTTGAGTGGGACCTCACGTCACACAGAATGGGTAAGGTTGGAAAGGACTGCAGTAGATTGTCTGGTCCAACCTCCCTGCTCAGACAGGGTCACTGTAGAGCACACTGCACAAGATTTCATCTAGATAGTTCTGGAATTTGTCCAGTGGGGGAGACTGGAAGGCAATCTGTTCCAGTGCTTGATCACCCTCACAGTAAAGAAGTTCTTCATATTTAGGTGGAACTTCCTGTACATCAGTTTCTGCCCATTGCCTCTTGTCCTGTTGCTCAGCACCACAGAGCAGAGCCTGGTCCATCCTATGACACCTCCCTTCAGATTGACAGACATTGATATGAACTCCTCTTAGTCATCTCCTCTTGGCTGGACAGCCCCAGCTCCCTCAGTCTTTCCTCACGAGATGCTCCAGTTCCTCCATCATCTTTGTCTACCCCCATCAGACCCACTCCAGGAGCTCCATGTCTCTCTTGTTCCATTGTTCCTTGCAACTGGAGGGACAGAAATGAGCCCAACTTGTGCTCCGGATCCTTTGATCTGCAGACCTAAGGCCCTGAGATCCCTCTTGATTTTTTGCAACCTTCTTTTTGGGACCCTGTCACTGCTTACCTGGAAAACTAGTAGAGGATAATAAATCAATGGGCTTCAGCAGGCTGGGAAGTTTCTCAGTGATGTCTCTTGTGCAGGCCCCAGGGAGGCAACACAACTCCTTGTGGATTGGGTCTGGTCAGTCTTTTGGGCCCTCCATTCCCCTCAAAAGACTATTTTCTGACTACCAATGACTACTACCTTTCTTTTTTTCTTCCTGGAGGAGGTTTTGGTGTAGGGGGTAGGCTGCCCAGTCCTAGGTGATGCCTCCATCTTGGAAGAACCTTCATCCATGTACACATTTCCCTGGTCCTCATTTTGCTGATTCTCAGATTCCAGGGCCTCATACCTATTTTATAAGGGCACCTGGGAAGGTGAGGTAAGTCATGAGGGGAATCACCTGCCACCCCAAGCAGAACCCATTTCCACTCCACACAGTCCTTCCTTGGTTGGGAAGGCACTACAGGAGGGCTAGGTCTGACCTCCTCCTGAAAGCAGAGTCAGCCATGAGGCCCGACCAAGTTGCTCCGAGCTTTGTCTGGTCTGCTGTAGTGAACCTTCAAGAGTGGAAATGATGCAGCCTCCCTGGGACGCTGCTTCACTGCTGTTGTCCTACCCAGAAATCACACTAAAAGTAAAAATGCGTCTTCTCCATTTCAACATCATTTTGTTTGGACTCAGTGCTTCCCAGAAGTCCATGCAGATTTCTATGGCTAAGCCTCACATCTATTCATAAAAGACCCAAATCTGCTGTGGACGCAGCACCGAGATTGCATTGACCTGTCAATGGGATTCCATAAGCAATGAATATTTTTTTGCTGGAGGAAGCCAGAAAATAAAGTCTTGGCTTCCAGAAGAGACCGAGTTCAAGCACTACTAGCTGCAGTAGGTAATGAGAACAGTCGTGTCATTTAAAAAAGAGGCAGTTGGTCAAGAACATGTTGAAAGCATCACATGTTTGGAGAAACAAGCTCTGCACTTGGGAGGTAACTGAAGAAACAAGACAAGGAGATGTTTTGCCATTCATATCATTTAAGCTCTGTTGTTTTGAGATGGTTTTACCACACAGAATACTTTGTCAAAAGATGACAATGCAGAGTGTTTCCAGCACGTGGCTGTATGATCACCGCCATAGCTAAAATTGCACTATTCAGACCTTGTTGATGCACTGTCTGTAGGAAAGGTTTTTGTCAGGAAAAAGCACAGTGTTCTCCCTTCTTAGGAGTATATTTCACATTCTAAAGTGATTTCTTTAGTAAGATTGAATAAATTCTAGTTTACTAGATTTGATTTCTAAAGAAATGTAAGGAACAGAGTACAGCTAAGTGACAGAGAAGTTGCCTTGGCATTTTATGTTTATTTGCTATCAGTTACTTCCATATTAAATTGCTCCATTTACAAGCTAGTATAATTTTTTTCCTAAGTGCCTGCTGCTCTGTCTAGTTGTGGAAAATGAAGCTCAGTTGTTTATGACCTGCGCTGTACTTCATCACTAACCTTCAGCAAATGTACAAGTTCTGGAATGAGAATAAAGCTTCACCGGTGGTAGCACAGCATGAGCCAAAGTATAATGCATATTACTGTGGTGCACCTGTGCTGGCTTTCCCTTGCTTATTGGGATAAAAAGTGTGCTTTATTAGCAGGCAAATAGGTAAAGCTTAAGAGGCCAATCTTCTCTGCTTGGCATATGGGGCTCCCATTAACATTAGTGAATAAAATGGATATATTTTGACAAGAGAGCAGGGACTTGAGGGAACAGAGACGTGCAGAAACCAGGTGACACTTCCATAGTTGCTCTTCTGACCAAAACTGAACTTTTTGAGTCTCTAAATGTAAAGATTGCATAACCTGTTTTTATTACTTAATAACTGTCAAAAACCTAGTGAGGAAACCAGGTCTAGTCTTTACCTTTGAGAGAACAAAGTGCCAACTTCTCCTCAGCCCGTGCTTAGGCCTATCCTCAGTAAAACACCTCTTTGAAACCTTTCCCACACTCATAACAGTTATCTTCTCATTTTTGTCTTCCCTGTGGAAATTATTAATTAAAAATTCTTTAAAAGGGAAGTTTTGTCGCTATCTAGATATCTCAGATTTTTTTTGCACCTTTTGAAGGCTGTAGATGCATGAAAGAAGGTGTGGGAGAAGGATGAAGATCACAGATTTTCTTCTGGTGATGGACAGAGGTGTTGTGGCTCTGTGATCTCCAGCAGCCTTTCATGTCACAGCCCGTGCAGACCAGACCTGCTGTTGGGGTGGATGCTCTGTGATGGCTGGAGGGAAGAGATCAGCCTCTCCCTGAAAGGACAAAGGTGTGGCAAGCATTTCCTCAGTGTTTAGTTTAGGCAAAGACAGTTCTCTGAATGTCCTTCTGCATATGTACAATGTATCTGTCTTCCCAATTTCTCACTGAGAGTTAGATCCTGAATTTTTAACTTGACTGGATAAGGCAACTACCCAGAAGAAATGAGAGATCAGCTGAGGAGGTTTCTAAACTAGGTTTTCTGGGGAGCCTCAGGCTTATTCTGGCTTTTCAGGATGCAGCAGTAGCCAAGAACATTTATTCCCATTTCCACTTGGCAAAGAAGATTTTTTTTTTCTCTTTTCTTTCAGCTATGGGCTTCCTTGCAATTACTTCTTTTCTGTCTTGCCAAAATCCAATTACTGAAAAGCTACGTTTTGGATGCCCTTAGCCAATACCCTGAATGTCCATTTAAAACAGCTAGACACATATATGATGTATAACAGCTTTTTGGTTCAGTGGCAAAACAGAATCCAACCCAGATGAACCTGAATCATGCAGTTTAATAAGTTTTTTACAAAGTTAACAAAAAGTTATTTATATTTTACATCCAAAGGAAAAAAAATCTTAAATATTTGATTATTGCTTTCCCAATTTTTTTAGTAGGTATTTTTTCAACCATAACATATTTTCATTTCTGAGTGGCAAAGCTATTTTTAGAAAAAAACTCACGTTGGAATCTCACATTCAATATACTAAAAACTGTTTCAACATTAAAAAAAAAAAAAAAAAATCAAAAATCCCTTCTACCTTTTCAGCCAAGGCTCTGTCCTGTACTGAGCACAACAACAGGAACGACCTGCGTTCCTCTGTGCCCGTCTGTGAGTGAAGGTAGCCCGGCAGGGGAGGGGCTGCACAGCCCTGCCTGGGGATGGTGGGTGGTGCCAGAGACGGCTGTGACCAGTGCCAGTGGTCTGCTCTGTCCTGCCTGTGTTACTGCTGTGCTCCACAGACTAGCTCAACTGAGTTCAAGTGTTTTCTGGGCTCGCCTCAGTGTGCTGCATTTGTATCTATGAAGCTCTTGTGATTACAGTCTAGGCAGGGCATGATTAAAGGAGAAGACCCTACCTTCCCTGCTGGCCAGCTAAGTTTCATGAACTTCTGGGTAAATTCAAAGTCTGGTTAATTTTTTAGTGTGTCTGCTGGGGAGATGGCTTCCTGACACATTTGAGATCATCTGTCACTTGGAAACATTGAGCCAATTTAGTTAACGTTTTAATTTTTGTTGGATTTATAATTGTGGTCATGTGTCAAGAGGTCAATTTAGACAGCTTGGTAAGCTGGGAAAGCTAGCAACAAATCGAATCAAGTGAATATCCTTTCATTTCAATGTCTTTTTCTCTCCTTGTTTCAAGCCCAGAAGGAGGTCTTAAAGTTGATGAGAAGATAAATTCGATTATACTTAAAGCTAACTTTGGCTCTTAGCTCTCATACTACCTTTCCCCATCTTTGCCATCCATCCTATTGCAATCGTTTAGATTTGCCCCAATAGTAGTTTGCCTATTAGGTTTGCTAATGAATTTACTACTGCAGAAGACCACTTGCAAGGCTGTCCTAAACATAATGAATGTAATTATTTAGCACAAAACCAGGGCAGCGTCTTTTTCTCTCTTGACAAGAATAATTCTTTATTCTCTCATTAGCTATGTGCTTTGGTCTCAGTAAACTAGTTATTGACCTGCTCATTTAAGGAGCTTCACTCTAAATGCTTCTTCCCTTATTTAAGTCAGACAAGTCCCTCTAATTTCCCCTCACCATGCAATGCTAGCCCGTAAAATGTAACCATTGTTCATTTGTTGTGAAGAGAGCTGGAAGACAGGAAGCTATTCTTAGATGGATGCTCAGCCTCCTGAGCCCTGCTTGCTTGTCCCTGGTTATAATGGATACAAAACTGTATGGGGCTTAGTAGACATCATGTAAACTCTATAGGAAATCTGAGCCAATGAATCATGGAGACAGACCCCCACTGAGCATTGTGTATCTGAATAGACTGCAAATAGATAGAAAAGCAGCTTAAGCAAGTGGCTTTCATATGACAAGAATGCATAAATTAGAAATGAATTGGGAGTATCTGTTGTTTTAAGGCAGTTAGTTTTTTACTTTCTTTATCATTTTCCTCTTGTAAGAAACCACTAATTACTCAGACTACACTGAAGACTAATGCAGAGTTTTTGCATGTGTGTTGGTTTTTTTGCTCTTTAAGCCTTCTCCTCCAGATTGTTCTAGCTCAGCCTGGCAGTGCCCTCCCGTGCTGCCTCCCCAGCAGCTGTACAGCTACCCCATTCCATCTAGCAGTGTCTGTTGGGGCATCCTGGGAGACTCCCACCTGGAGCACAACATCGATCCCTGGGGAAAGCAGGACTCCAGTGGTGTCAGGTGTGTAGAGGTGCAGGTCCCCAGCCAGGAGCACAGCACTGGTTGAACTGGGGTTATCCCTTGGCAGAGGTGGCAGCCTCTCATGTCACCCTTGCAGCACTCAGCGCTGAGCAGCAGTCGGCTGCCTCCTGTTCTCCTTGGGTTAGTTAGGACTCCTATCAGGTGGGCCCTGACCATCAGTGAATAAAAGCACATGGCATTTCCAGGCAGGAAAATCAGGAAATCAGCCACTGGCTGACCAGTGGGGACATCCCAGGGGCACCAAGGAGCAGAGCCTGCTTGGTCTCCCATCTGTCCTAAGTCAAAGGGTGGGCTGTAGGTAGAGAGGCTGAGTTTGCAGGGCCGTATAATGAAGGCAAGGATGAGGAGACTGCAAAATCCCAAGACATAGCCCTTCCCCAGCCTCATGGTAAAAGCCTCATCCCAGAAGGAATTTTTTGCACAGGGATTCAGTAGACTCCTCCAAGAGGGATACTCACTCGCTACATCCATGGTCTGGAAGTCGGAAATAGCATTCACAGCCCCATCTCCTGCTGATCTGCTTAGTGACAGCAAGTGAACCACCCAAGGAGCAGCTGCCATCTACCCAGCTTTCTCTGCAGCAGCATTGCAGATCAAGGGCCAGGAGAGGTGAGGGTATGTCCTTCCCCACTGCCTTTCCAGCTGGGGCCCAGTGCATCATCCAAGCTGTACCTCTGGAGCACTCTGTCTCCCACTGCAGCCCTGTGCAGCCCCTGCAAAGTGCAGCTTGCCAGGGATGCAGAGGGCCCTCTGCCAGCAGCAGCAGCAGCTCCAGCATGGAAGAGGGAGCGGAGGATGGTGACGATGTGGCTGAGACAGGGTAGCCTGAAGGAGGACTGGCAGTTCTGGTGCAAGCTCACCTGCCAGCTGGGAAAGGGACGTTTCACTTGGAGATAGTGCCATGGGGACTGTGGCTGTTCTCATGCCTCCTGCATGTGGTGAGTTGGTCTCACGGACAGGGTTATGGTGCTCTCAGAGAGCAGGGTCAGGTGTTTGTGGGAGGAGTGCTGCTGCTGGCACCCACCTTCTGCTTAGCAGCAGCAGAAGTCGTCTCTCCTCTGAGGCAGCCGATGTGGTGGTGGTGGGTCCAGGAGCTGCTGGGTTCAAGGGCTGGCAAATGGGGCTCTGCAGTGGCTGACTGCCGTTTTGTTGCTTGCTTTTTGATTGTTTTCTGGCTTTTTTCTGTGCCTTTTTTGTTAACTTTGATATTTTCTAAAATGAAATATCCTGTCTCTAATTGTTCACAGATTGTGATAATAGACTGTGGGCAGATGGCCCATAGTTTGTGGTCCAGCAATGATATGAGAGAGACAGCAGCCCTCAGTTGTGTTTATAAATACTGGTGCAGAAGCGTCGCTGTTTCCTGCGACCCAGTTCCCTCCTGCTGTAATGATCTGGGTTTCTCACTGTGTCCCTTATGCCCGAGGCCCACACGAGGTCCCTGGCTATCTATAATCTGTATGGCCTCTGATGGGTCTCCAGATGGGCCCTGGGGGTGGCATCACTTTGTCTAGGGAAGCAAAGAGGTCTTTGTCTTTTCAGGTGGGGGGAAGGTGACACCTGAGGGACCTGACTAAAAATGGGAGGAGAACAGGCAGGACTGCTGAGAGACCCAGCTTGGGGGGCTGACACCCTACAGTGAGGGCAGGCTGGAAAGGAAGGGGCTGTGCCTGTGGGCAACCTGTCAGACTCTGTGTCCCAGGGACACATCTCCTCATCCAGCACCTCTGCTGACCGTGTTCCAAAAGCCAGTGCCAGGAGTGCCACTGCCCCGTCCGAAAGGCAGTTCAGCTTCTTGTGGAGCAGCTGTCCCCTGTGGGCAGGGGAGCTGCTCCAGGGCAGCAGGGGGGCATGAACCACCCTGTGTACATGTTTGCTGGCTGCAGTGTGTCTGTGTTGTGACAACTGCAACAAATCTATGGAAGTGTGGCTCACACAGCATAGTGTAAAAAACCATCAGATTTTGTATTAGAAGGGAGTATAAATTACAGACTAACACACTGCAGAAAGTCAGTGCAAGGTATTTTACAAGGGCAGGTAGTGATAGGACAAGGTGTAATTGCTTTAAACTGAAAGAAGATAGGTTTAGATCAGATATCAGGAAGAAATTCTGTACTGTGAGGGTGGTGAGACACTGCAACAGGTTGCCCAGAAAAGCTGTGGATGCCCCATCCATGGAATTGTTGAAGGCCAGGTTGAATGAGACTTTGAGCACCTAGTGTAAGGTTCACAGCCCAACAGGGATGTTGGAACTAAATGATCTTTAAGATCCTTTCCAGCACAAGCCAGTCTGTGATTCTGTGGTTTATATTTAAGAAGGGACAATAAGGCACTGTATTTTAGCTGCCTGGCTTTATCAAAGTTATCCTTAAAAGTCTAATATTTTTAACAGTAAAGCTTTTAGTGAAGTATTTGATACATGGCAGTTTACTTTCAAGGTGTTTTTTCAATTTCTCCTAGGTAGATTAAAAAAAAATCAGCTTTATTTTAAGCTAGCATTTGTCTGTTTGGATGTAATTGTGCTGCAAAAACTTAGCAATAAACACCTTCACCTTAGGGAAAGGTTAACAGATTCATTGCATTTTTATGTTTAAATAATGATGCTTTAATGTATCTTTTTCTTGACTGTAATTCTAGCTGTCTTTATAAGAGTAACTTGTCTTGTCAGTGCATGAATTCTCAGATAAAAATTAGAAAAATTATGAAGAAGTCTACTGTCAGTGGAGAGCAGGCAGCAGGATAAGGTGGCATGACTAAAAAGTATTGTTCAGAACAGTCTTCAGCCTGAGATTTAGAAGGCCGTGTATCCTCATTCTGTTCCAAATTGTTTAATTACAGGTTCTATGGGGCTTATTGGTGTGTGTGATTGCAGGACCATGTCTCAGTTCCCTAGCCACGACTCATGGAGCTGCCCACCATGGTGTGGCTCTGCAAAAGATGGGAGATGTGCAAATGTGAAAATGGTGTGCGAGGTACAAAGTGCTCCCTGATGCCCTGCAGTACCTGAAAAGAGTTTTCTTTGGGTCTTGTTGAGGACATTGCAGGGAGTTCTCATTTTTTCTTGACTTCCTGCACCATGAAAGGCAGAATTAGTTTTGAATGGCAGCATTTTCCTAATGGCCCCAAGTTTCACTTGTAATGGCAGAAGCTGACAGGAAGGTAATGTGTATTTAACATGAACCCTTCTCAGCCCTCAGCAGAGGGAGTCTAGTCCTGTGGCATCACGTTTTTCCAATTGGTCGGTACATTTCTAGCACTGTTAGCTGTTCTTGGCCAATCCTCATTAGTTATTTCATGTGAAACATCAGTAAGGAAAGAAAACAGTGTGATTACAGTCACTTAATTCTACAGAGCTCTTTCTATTTCTTAATAGTCACTGTTTTCGTATGAAAAATGGTGTGGCACTGAAATATTAGACTGTAAATTGCAAGAGGAAGATTAATATGTCTTCTATCTTGGCAAGTTTTCCCATTATATCACTAGCACTGAGATCTAAAGTTTAACTTGTTTTTCGAGGTTTTATGTAACTCACAGAAACTTTCATTTGATGCACACAATCTTACTGTCTCTCTTCCACTGCTTGACTGGCCTTTAATGCAGGTTTGGTTAGATTTATTTAACTGCATTTTTGCAGAATCAACTGTGTATCAAGTGATTACCTATAACACAGTTACAGCACTTCCACAATTAAGTACTTGCTAAAATAAGAAGCAGGGCAAAACATGATGAGCATGTGTTAGGAAACAGTGCTGAGTTATGAGGTCTGCCTGTGCAAGACAGCAATGCATAAAGGCATTCCCCAAGATTTATATTTGAAAATGTGAACACAAAAGATGAAGGGTTTAGTATCATTTTTACTTTTAGAGGGAATGTCCTTTTGAGGGTTAAGGTGCAAGCTGTTTCTTCATCTCTAGCAGTGGGCTTTGCCTCCCACCCACTAAGAGAAGAAAGTGCCCTGCGACACTGTGTGGACCTTTGGTGAAGTTATCTTTTTTAGTTGCTCTTCAGGAAGCCTTTTCTTATTCCAGCTTGTGAGATTCTCAGGTAGTCTTGTCAGAGCTGTTATTTCCAGCCTCATTGTCCACTTGTGGTATGTTACCTGAGTACAGGACCCTCCTGTACAGTGGAGAACACAGGCACACGTGTCCCCATCACAGACATCTTACTGTTTAACAGAAAGTGGAAAGGGAGACAAAAAGCCCTGACATCACAAAGGCTTGTGCTGTGTGATAACCTTGAATCCATGATTTATTTTTCTTCTCTGCAAATATATATTTGTAGCTAAAACCATCCTTTCAAGCTTCTCTCATGAGACTGATAATTTCTTGGCATTCCAAGAGAAGGGGGTCACTGGTGTTCAGAGGAGCAGCTGAAGTAGCAGCATTATACAAAGCATAAACACTTTCAGAGTCAGTAAATGAAAGCAATGTACTTTGCTCCAATACTCATCAAACAGAAAGAAGAATCTGTCTCAGCATGCTGTAGGATGATCATTAATTTTTAATAGTGTTAATGTTTATTAGTGACAGATGATTGACTTTAAGTGCCTTATGAATAATAAATAAATGATGTGGATTTTGGGCATCTGCTTTAGATTTGTATGCAAAGCCAGTGGGACTAACCTTCACAGTTTGAGAGAAGTGTAGCTTCAATTCCTCAATATATGCTGTAGCACAGACTGTAAGACTTCTTGGGCTTTAGCTCTGATAAACCTGGAAGGCCTTTCTGTCCCCTTTCTTAGGACACATTGACTGCTTAGCGGCTTCAGGGTGAGAGGGGAGCTCACTGCAGCTCTTTTGGCTAGGGCAGAACTGCTGGAAGGTGCATTATTCACTCTGAGGCTCTGCTGGATTTCATAACACTTAAACACCTGTGTCCATCAAACAGAACGCACAGGATCGCAGCTAGAGCCGCTCTTGACTTTGTAATTTCATTGACTGACAGTTTAATATCTATTTATTTTCACATCTGACTCTGGTATAGACAGGCTGGCATCCTGAATGTCAGGATATTATGCTGACAACTGTGTTTTTTCATTACTATAGAAAAAAAGGATTCTTCATCAGTAAAGAGGTTCTTTTCAGTCTCAGCAACTGTAATAAAGACCAAATTATACTTCATATAAATTTGGTAGTAATGAGTGATAGGTTATGTGTACATATTTATATAGGAACAAGGGCACACAGTTTTCAACTTTCTAGTAATCTGTCTCTTCCATCCTGTGAAATGCCATGTAATCATATTGTTTAAATAGCTGGAACAACTGCCTTTACCACAGACTCTCATAAGCAGCACGATCTTTGCTTAAATTAGATGTTTAAAATTGCTCCCTTATTTTGACCCAATTTTATTTGCTTTCTAAACAGAAACAAGTGGCTTATCCCATCTAAATTCTACAATATTTGAAGCTACTTAAGAGAACATTTTGAGAAAAGAGAAATGTGTGTGTTTTGGTGAGGCTGTGCTGGTGTTTAGAGAAAAAAGGGTAAAACTGCTTTCATATTGGGCACTGGCCAAGTGGCTGATGACTGTGTAATAATGTTCTCCAGATGTTAGGCAGTTAAACCAGACCAAAATGGTGTTGCTAACTTATTGTTATTCAGCATTTACTATATAAACAGAAAATTTGTATTTAATTCCACTTTAGTTCAATGGATTGTGATTAATATTGTAATTACCCCAATTCAGAGAACTTTTTAGACCAGACTCTTCTGGGTTTTCTCAGAGCATAGCACACTATACATCAGGCCTACATCAGATACATGGTGTATCTGACTGGCGCCTGCCCTGTAATCACATGCCCTAGTGTACCCTGAACTACTGGGTGTTGTGTCAGCAAGGAGGAGACACAACTGCACTCTGTAAAACATTTCAAGACACTGAAATTAAATTGCATCTTATCTTGGGAAAAAAGAGAATTGCTCTCAAAATTCACAGCCTTTAGCTGGTCATCAGATGATGTGAAATCATCAGAACTCGTCTGATTTCTCAGCAGTCACAGCATTAATTACTTTCATTAATGAAACACCTTGCTTATGATTTTTGAAGATTTTTTATTATGCCTAAGTGCCTTATCTCTGTTTCAGGGTGTAGTCAGAGCATGACAGTGTTGCACACATGTGGCCAGGGGATGTGGCACTCTGCTGACAGGATATAGGGCATCCCAGTCTCTTCTGGGTGTGCAGATACTCCCACAGTAGTGCCTCTTACTGCACCACGTCTGGTCTCCCTTGCCCAGCCCCAGCTTGGTCCATACACCCATCTTCAGCCTGACCTGCTGCTCTTGAGCACGGGTAGAAGTCTAGGCTGGGTTGTCTTCAAGAGTGGGAATCTAGGCTACTCCTGTTCCTGGAGAGACACATCAGTGCTCACAGTGGGTTTCTGCATGGCACTTTCAGAAATCACAGCACAGCTTGCACACTCGGAGAGCCTCGGGTGTCACACATCCCTTCAGGAGCCAGCTGGAGGTGACAGCACACCTCGCTTTTCCCCAGTGTGTCCCTGGGATTAGTCACATCACTGCTCTTAGACACTTCAAAATCCTCAAAAATCAGTCCTCTGGCACATGTTGGATGCTTTGCTGTAGCCACACTGTCCAAGTACAGATGCACAGAGACCCACCTCGGTGGTCAAAGGTAAAGAGAACACAGTGTTTGTACCTTTTGGAGTACATAACCATCAGGGTCAGATTTTGCATGATAAAAGCAAAACCGATTTCTGTGCAGCCAATCAAAGGGGCAATATTTTAAGCCCCGGTAAGGGCTTTGTGCTCTGCTTCCATTTACAGCAATGTCAAAAGTATAGCAAGGACAAATGGGAATCATGCGTGATCATAATGTTCCTATTTATATACACATAAAATAGAACAGGCTTTTAAAAGCTAATACAATTTTCTATTATAATGATAACCTTAATAACAATATGGTTTCACTGCAAAGATATAAACAAATATAATAGAAAGTGAGATAATGCCATAAAATGGATGCATTATTTTTGGAATTTGAAGGACACCTGCCAGAAAACATTTACCAACTTGTGCAATCCACAGCAAATGAAATATAAACTTACCTTCTGCTGTTGCCTGGATATAACATATTTACTGTGCAGTTTTCTTATCACTGTGGATTTCTAAGATAATTAGTTGTTGTTGTTTAGTGTATAATATCTGACCTAGAATTTACCAGGACTCACTAAACAAATGTTGAAATAAGAAAAGAGAGAGTACTCTTTTTTTAATTCATTGGAAGATGCAAAACTGATAAATAATGTGTGTTTCCACAGTGCAGCTCTACATGAGCTAGATATGTTATGATTATCTCAAGCATTTTATTGAAGTCTTCTGTTTAGATTTTGCATATTCTTTGCTGCTAGCTCAATTGAAATGAACTGCAGTATCAAAGTAAAAATTAGGTTTGTCTTCTGTAATTATGAATGTTAAAAATATTGTGAATGAAGGAGGAGCTCACCAAAACACATCCTATGAACGTTGTACCTATGTATCTAGAATGTGTTTTTAGAAAATATTGCAGATTTTATTTATGAAATTAGCCTTCTTCCTCTTATGGCATAATTTTTCCCTTCTGTCTTTGCTTCTTTTGCTGAAATCACAAAATACTAAAATTCTCATAAGACATTGATTTTCTTTGTAGCTTCCATTTCAGTTCTTTGCTGATTGTGTATGTGTTCCTTTTAATCATTTAGCAGCCTTTTGTCACATAAATGACCAGTCCTTCCTCTCATTATGAAATACCCATAACCATGAGTACCAGAGTGGATTGCTGGGTGGTGTTTCTTATCATGTGTTACTTTACCATGTCTTTACTTATCCATATTCTTGGCACATTGGCAATCTGCTGATTTTCCCTCCTCTTGGTGCTGGAGGATGTCCGGGGAAAAGGACCCATCTCCCACCAGACGCTGAGGTAGCTGAGGAATAATGTGTAGTAGCCAGGAGCAGGAAGGTCTCTGGGGTGGAAAATGCAGGATAAGAAAATGCAGAATTAAAAAAATTCGAGGATGGCTCATGTCTTTGTTGTTGCTGGGTGACTCCTGCTTTCTGCCCAGTTTAAGGGTGTCAGAACTTGAACTTCTCTCTCTTAGGGGTGACAGGACCAAGAAGAAATGAGAAATGTTTGTTTCTTGTTTTCTCAGGCATGGTTTATGGTGCCCAATACATTTGGAGGTGGGCTTGGAGTGTTTGGCAGGGGAGAGAGGACCTGGAGGCCAGGCCTGTCTCACCAGTGTAGGAGAATTGGGAGCATGGCTCTGCAAAGAGCTGGAAGGGGATGAGTGCTGAGCTGCTGTGTCTGCTGGGGATCTGGGGCAGCGAGTGGGGTGTCAGTGCACAGGGCTGCACACGCAGTTCCTGGGGCAGCAGCCAGGGCTCCAGCACACCGAGACACGGTGCTGCCCTAAGCAGCTGCCTGCTTGTGCACAGCCGTGTCTGAAATGTGCCCTGGGAAATGGTTGCAACATAGGCAGAATCAATGCACCTACTTTTACTCGAGTTGCACTGCCTTTCTGTCCCTGACAAAGTGTGGTTTTTTTTCTGGTGCTCCCAGTTGTCGTGATTTCACAGATTATCAGGGCAATATACCATAGATGCTTTCATTATTATAGAAAATGCAGCTAGGTATGTAAAATGTCAGTCTGAATGCTTCCTTTGCCTGTGTGATGTAGGTTTAAATCTTGAGCAGGGCATGTGATTTCAACTTGCCTTGAGCGTAATAAGGAAGTAATTATTCAGCTATTGAGAAAGGTCCTAATACCATTACAGCCTGAATGTCCAGGCAATATCTGCCTATTATTTGGAATGGTTTCAAAATACTTGGGGAAAAAAACCAAATAAACCAAACCCTCACGTTCAAGTCACATGGGAAGAATACGAGTTATCATAAAAAAGTGTTACGAGATAATATGCTAAACTGACATTTAGAATTTTAGCCTACTGGATCTTTATACAGAGTTGAATAACATCTTTCATGAAGTAAATGTCTTTTTGGTAAACTGAAAGGGACAATAATATTTAAAGGTCAGTTAACATGGAGAGCTGGTTCTAGTTATTGTTATTAAAGATCCAGCTGTATTAGCTTTACACAACATTACCCCACAAATCCTTATTAAAACTGCAAAAGCAAACCACATCTTTCCTTCTTTTCCTCCCCCCTCCTCCTTCCTGCCACGATCCTGAGATCCTTGATTCTGCCTTCTCTTTGGATGTAACAATTTCTCTAGTGAATAGCACTGGATGATCCTTACCCTGCTTCTGCCACGCTGCATCCGAAAGAGTCATACATTATAGTTGCTGTCAGTGCTGCCAACTAGAAAAAGCCCTCTCATTTCTACATTACATTTCAGCCTCCCACGTATGACATGAGCTACCCTGCAAACAGTTGTTTAATAGTTTTCAGCTGCTTAGGAAATGGTAGTTGATTTCAAAGGGATTTTTTATTCAGAAAGAAGTTGCAGTAGTGTGCTGTGTGACTGCTACTGCATTTAATTGGAAGCAGGCAGGCTGTCTGTCTGCCCATCGCTCTGCCCACCCAGCCGTGACCAATTGGTATTAATAGTCTGCACAATGCCACGGTTCATTTCTGCACAAGCACCCCCTCCCCAGAGAACTCTCCTGGGAGGGGTTCTGTCACAGGGTGCGTGTCTCCCGGGGCTGGGGGCTCGGGGGGCTGTGCTGCAGGCTGGCAGCACGGGGCAGGCACAGGGCTCTGTGCCCCTGCATGCCGTGATGTGACTGTCCCAGGCACATGGCTGGGGGCTTCCTCTCACAGCCCTCTGCCCGTGCCCAAGCTGTGCTCTGCTTGGGTAGGTCTCCTCTTGTCTCTCAGCCACTGCTCACAGGTGTGAGTTGTGAGGAAAGTCTGCTGCCTGGGATGGAAGAGTTTGCTCTGCATTCATGTATCTGGATGCTTCTCTGGGCTGTGCTCGCAGCCCTTTTGTTACCGAGACAGCCTTGAGCAAAGAGGCAGCTAGTTGGTTTTGCTGAGGATCCCCAAGCGGAGGTTTCTGCCAGAGTTTGGTGCTGCAGGGGAGGCTGTTGGCGTGAGTGAGGTTGTTGGCCAGGAAGTGAAACAAAAGTGGAAAAGTAATGACATAAATAAGGAGATGGGATCATGTGTTCTTTCTTCATAGTGCTGGGTGTAGAGAAACCCAAGTGATTTAGGAGCCCTTTCAGTCAAGGTGGATGTAGAGTGGGGCTGGGGCAGGCTGTTGCCCTGCTCCTGGGCATGCAGAGGATGAGCAGGGGCAGGATGTGCCAGGCCCTGTTCCTGATGGGCAATTCAGATGCAAACCTCATATTTTAACATATAGAGAGAGTTTAGGTAAAGACATATGAACTGTGCTGTGTCTGATGGTGGCAGTGCTGGGGGCAGCCTGGCAGCCCTTTCCTTCAGTAGTGGAGATATATCTAGTGTGCCCAGAAACAATGAAGAACAGTTGCACAATGTTCAGTGCAGGGAGTGCTTCTCTGTGCTGAACAACTCTGCTAAATGCAATATGCAGTTTGTAAAATGGCTTCCGTGGAGAGACTGCAAAAGCTGAGTGTCAGATTTTTTATCCTAAGAAACCTCGAAAAAAAGGGCCACAGTTTGTATTTTCCCAAAAGCAGGAAAGTGATGTTGTGCAAACAGAATGGTTTGCTGCAAGCTGTGGCTTTGATGAGACATACCTGTGCTGTTACCTAATGTCTTGTTACTGCTCAGTGAACATGAGGATTTGATGGGTAGTGCACCCGTGACGATGGACTCCAGGGAGAGCTGTTGGTCAAGGCAGAACACCTCTTTGCCAGTAAAATGTTTGTCCAGAATCAGGACAAGCCCTTGGATACAAGTTAATTACCCAAATTACCTGATGGCTACAATCAGGAAAATCACCTGCTTGGAAAAGGAGACCTAGTGTGACTGCTTCCATACAGTGTTGTCCAGGAGCTGATCATGGCTTTGGGAGAAGGAAGAGGACTTGAGAGCTTCCAGGCATCTCCTCTGCTCTGGCACGTGCCTTGCTTCCCTGAGAGCTGCCTTCACATCTGAAACCAGTCTGAAAGGTTTGATCTGGACATACCAGCTCTTGGGTATCAGAGGAGCGCAGACAAAGCTCAGCCACCGACAGGCCACTATCTGGGCCATACAAGAGGTTCAGTGCTTGAGTAGCTAATACCTGTGCCATCTCCAGCCAGTTCTCCTGGCCTGAGCACATGCTGCTGTTGAGGCAGCCGGGTTAGCAACAGGTGTGCAGGTAACAACAGCACAGGTGGCTGGACAGGGTGGAGGGCAGCTGTCTTGGAAGGTTTTTTGCCCTTAGTTACTTTTTGCAACCTGTTAAGCTTGAGGTTGCAGCGATCCAGAGCTAGTGGGACACTGCAGGAATAGCCCCTCTCCATTGCTGTGGGAAGCTCCAGAGTGCCAGGCTTTGTGATGCTACTCTAGTGAACACTAAAAACGCATGGAAACATTCAGCCTTCTGTTTTTCAGTGTTCTGGGCTCCTTCATGAGCTCTGCATCCACAGTTATGCCCTTGTAAGAAAATGTGCCTTCCTGTTTGTGTTTTTCAGGGCTGTTTCCAGAGCATCCTAACTTCCTTTCTTTCCTTGTTTCGTTTCTGGATGAAAATCCAAGCCCACACAAGCACTTAGTTTTCCCTGCTTCTGGTGTCCTTGGCTCCCTCTAAGCGAAAGGCTTTAAAAGTGTTTTTTTCCCAGATTAGTATCCTCTCCCCTCTTGTGCTGGTCCACCGATGACCTCACTGGTCTAAATACAGGCTCACCGCCCCCAGGCGCAGGAGAGCAGGACCACACTGCAGCTGTGGAGGTGATGGAAGTGCTGCCTTTCCTTTCAGCAGCTACCTTGGCTTCCATGGTTGAAGCCTCCCTGTCTCCAAGCCTGCTGCAGCCGGTGCAGCCCCGGTGCAGTGCTGCAGAGCAGCGTGTCCTCAGAGGGCTCCTGCCCTGCCTTGGTGCCCTCACTCAGGGCCTCAGAAGGCAGACGTTTGGAGCTGGCCAGAAGAGATGGATAGGGTGGGAAGGCAGGGCTGGGGCTGGGACACCTCTGCCTGCCTGGGGGGAGGAAGGCTGGACACTGCACAGCTCCTACAGGAGGAGGTTTGTGGTAGGGAAGGAGGTGGGGACAGCATCTCTGGGGCCTTGGAGGGCTCTTCTTCCTGAGGAAACATAGAAAGCTGGAAGATGCTCCACCTGTCCTTTACCCCTCCAATAAATGTTGTGCCCTGTGCCCTCTAGATGTGAGAAAGAAAATGTGATTAAAATGGTAAAATGGTTTTATTTGTGAAATATTAGCTCTGTGTAATATGTATTCAAAAGCAGATACTCGTTTAAAGGTTATATTTAATATAGCTCTGCTCCAGTTTTTCTTTTTTATTATTTTCTTATACATCTTTTCACTTTCTAAGGCAATGCTCCAGTGACTACTGCAATATAATAGCTGCTTTCTCTCTCAGTACACAATTTGACAGCATTTATTCTTTCCTTCAGTGAACATAATTACTTCACATATGGAACCTGTGATAGCCTACAGGCATCTGAGAGAAACCAGAATCATACAATCTGTCCCCTTTGTGAGCTTAATTTACATTCACAAGTGTCATTTTAATAGTGCTGGCAACATGTAGGATAAAAATTACAGGTCAGCTGCAGCATGTCACAGGGAACTGTGCTTAAGTCAATAACATGGTATTATTACATTCTGGATAATTTTACAAGGTAGATCTCACAGAAGGAATTTGACCCCTATTTCTTTAGTTTTCTGCCTTTTGGTTTCCTTCATAAGGTAATTCACTTAGAAATGGATGTAGCAAAACTGCAAACATGTTGACAAAGAGGTTAGACTGTAGTAGGCATTTCCAAATCTGAAAGCAACACCTTTCCCTTGCTGTAACTCGTAACAGTGCTTAGAATTACCATGCTCTGGCATATTTAAAAATTCGCACCGTTAATTCTTGAAATTTGTTTTCCTGATCCATGTAATCAAAATACTGAGGGGCATAGCCTTCTACCTTCTCATTTCATACAGCTGACAGAAGTTTGAGCTTTCTGCAACTGATTATTTTTTAGCCAGCAAAAGCACTCTCAGGCTAGGTATTTTACAGAAATTTTGTACAAGAAAAATGCTGAGTGTCACAGAGATATGCTGCATACAGACCTATGTGCAATTCATGATTTAATTTATATATTTATAAGACCTAAAAATAATTGCTCATTTTTTCTATGGGCATCTGTAATATAGATAAAGGTGCAATAGATAATCTAATAAACTTCAGGTGATTTGTTTTAGTGTAAACTTGTTTTGGGGTAGAGCACTGAATTCAAATATAAAATCAATCTTAGTTACCATTACTGATTATTTTCTGTTTTTACAAACCCCATAATTTACTGCATTTTAAGCTTTCAAAGTTTGTTTAGGGCTTGTACCATTTGCCCATAGTGCTATGACATTCGAAAAGTCCATGTATACACAGACAAGGCAAATACACTCCCAGGTGCCTCCCCCCTGCACACATACCCACACACATCCATTCCCTGAACCACGCAGCCATTTACTCCTCCTGAAATCTGCATCCTTCTCTTGCTGTAAGCACTTTTACTCATTCGAGGAACGTAAGGGGGGAAAAAATCTTTTATCTAACGATTAATTTTCACATCACTGACAGTACTGGAATTTGAGTAAGTTTTTTTAATTAAACCCCCCCTCCCCCCCGGAAAAAAGCCTTTTTTTTTTTCCCTCTGAGGAGGCTAGATAGAACATACTTGAATCTATAGTTAAAAATATGATAAACTAACAGCAAGGAACTGGATGCATAAATACCTAGATATAGTGAATATGCCCACTACCTGAAGACTTGTAACATGGCTGAGGATGAAGGAAAAATGTGTAGAAACCCCTCAAATAATTAAAATTAAAACCAGGAAAATTACAACTTGAGTACTTCGCACATTTTTGAGAGTGAAGGTAGTTAGGCACTGGAAAGGATTCCTTTTGAGACTGGTGGAATACTTATCAAAACTTCTTGTCTTTCTAAAGGATGTGCCCCACTCTACCAGTGGTCTGATGTGAGAAGTCAGTCAGTTTTGTTTCATTGTCCATGTTTAAGTCCACCCAGGCCTTAAATCCCCTAAAGCCACACAGCCAACCTCTGAAGTCTAATGTCAGCCTTTACTTGGGAAAATATATATTTGGGGCATTGGGAAATTTCTCGTGGAAGGAAAGTGTATATTAGTCATGTTCTTCACAGTCTGGCATAGGAAAGTGTTTGCATTTCAGGTACTGTACCCTAGCGGGAGGGTCTGGTTTTGTTTCAAGCTCTCAGTTGCTGCAGGGGTGTAGGCTGGGAAACAAGAGCTGCAAAGGGCAGGCTGGACGTGTTCATTCCACCTCTGGAGCTCTCTCACGCACCCATCTTAGCAGAAAAACTTCTGTCACTGATACACATGACAGCATATGTGCAAATATTAATATTTTATGTGCCTGATGACCTATTGATCAAACTCTTTTATCAGTGGAAAATTTGAAACATGACAATTTTCATTCTTTGTGAGGATCTTGCATGAGCTACAGTTCAGTTGCAGAAAAGTCTCATTTATTCCACCGGAGATGTGCTGGAGTGTCTTCTCTGCCCCTCCTCAGCTTCTGTCTTCTCCCTTGGCTGACATTAAGTTTATTACTTGTTTGATTAATGGTTGCCACATCTGTTTCTTCTATTTTAGAGAAGGAAAAATAAAAGAAGTGTTTACAGGGGAGACTTTGCAGACAGGAGCAAGCTGGGTGCAAGGCCTTGCCTATGAACAGGGATTACTTCTGCTTCTTAAAAGGTAAGGGCCACAATCAAGTTTTTGGCCTCACATCCTCTTTTCACCAGTAGAACACAATTGTGCTGATAACTTTTGTGAGAAGAGGCTGAACATGCAGTGGGTGAATTCTGTTGTTGGGCCTATAACTTGAGCCTTTGAGCTCTCTCTTTTTGCTGGCTTGTGATATTGGGCTCTTTAGATGTCCTTTCTCTGTCACCTCCTGTTGAGCAGACGTTTATTGGTGAGAAAACTTACCTTAAGAGCTGTTTTCAACAACCTAGTTTGTAAAAAGGTTTTGTATTCATCAGCAATGGTTTTGAACTAAACTCTTTGTGGGTTGGTTTCAGGGAAGTTGCCAGGCAACTGGGAGGTTTGGCTTGTAGTCACACCTGGCAGCTTGTGGACATAATCGGTTGGTTTTGCTTTGCAAAGTAAAATAAGAAATTACTATGGTGAGCTTGCCCAAAATGGAGTTTTTCCATATTAGGGAGGAGTTCTGTGCTTGGCTGGGATGATGGTGCTTGGCCGTGCTTGCCTGGTGGCACCTGGGGCTCCCTGTGTGCGCTGCAGGCAGCACAGTGCCCCAGTTCAGTCCCTCTGGCCCAGTGTGCAGCATCAGGACAGATGTAGGAGCCTGGATTAGTGCAGGCAGTCTTTCATATTGTATTTTCTGAGTGACGGGTAAAGGAACAAAAATCTACAGACTGTGTGTGTGCTGTTTTAATTTACCACTTAGAGGATGAAGCTGAACAGAGTCTGTGGTTAATATGAATTTTAAAAAGATAATGAGATGTTTTTCCTCCCAAGCTGGCATACAATCTTATTTTCTTTACTCCTTCTCCTCCAAAAAAACCCCCCTACCAAGCTCTTGTCTCCAATTTGTTCATAAATACAATATCAAACACCTCCTCTGTGCCTCTGATGTGTGCTTGAATCCATGTGCCACTGGGTTGATTCATCTGGAAGATGCCCGGCGTGTGAGTGGTTTGGCACAGTGTAGTACAGGAGAGGAATGTGATAGTGAGAAAGGCAGAGGCAACAGCATAATTATGAAGGATTTCTTCCCCTCATACTGCTTCTTGTTATTTATTCTTCTCTCCATGTTTCCCCTGGTTATTCCTCTTCCTGAAATGAAAACAACCTGGCAAGAAAACAATGTTTCCACTCCCATCATTTTTAGGCAAGGAACACCAGGCATGTTTTTTTTTTAGTGTTGCTAACTGAAGGATGATTATTCACCAATATTTTTTGTTGAAGCAAGCAGGCTTGTTAACTGTGGTGACATTTTTAGTGATGCTATGATATCCCAGTGTCATTGTTGCTTGATTTATCAGTGTCTAAAGGATTATTTTGTTGAAAAACTTACCATGGATCTTGTGTTTAAGGCGTATGACTACAAGTGTGTGAATTTGTATGAAAATAAGGGACAGAACTGTTAAGATGCTTTTTCTGTTTTGGGCTTTTGGCTCTGTGTCATAAAATACAAACTGGAGCCTTGAATTTCCATGCTTTAAAATGGCATACTTAAACTGAGAAATACTGTAATTGAGATCAGCTCAGCCACAGCCATCCTACAGTTTGCATCTATTTACTCCTCCTCTTTTCCAGATTCCTGACTCACCTTCTCTTATTCCTATACTTCTATAGGACTATTACTTGCAACCTCTGCCTCCCCACCTGCCCCCTTCAGCGATGGAGATGGGCTATCCTTGCCCTCCCCAGCTAGTTCACTACCACCTGCTAACCAGGCACACTTTGATCCATTGCTGAGCCTCTGGCTTTTGCACGTGGCTGCCATGGGTCTTTGAAGGGTTACAGATAGCATGGCTGGAGGAGTGGGATGGCAGTCATGATAGGGGAGTCTGTGGGGTCACCCTGACTAGGAAGGCGGGGGGGACAAGTAGGGATCCCATTCCCTTGAAGAGAGAACACTTGGTGAGAAATCCCTTGGAGGAAAGCATTGCTGAAGGGTTGGGGATGAGAAGCCCAGGAGCACTTCCCTGCTCCAAGCATTTCTTGCAGAGGAATGCAGGGGTGCAAGTCTGTGGGTGCAGCTCAGTGCAGCTCTGGCAGCTGGAGTCTGAAGCAGTGGGTAGGAAAATGTGAACACTAGGTACCTGCTTGGAGATGCAGCAGCCACAGACAGTTTGAAAAAACAAAAGTTCAAAACTGGAAAGATGTGACCTTGATGCTTTTTAAACTCAATGAAAGCGAACGTGCTTAGATTTCCTGGGAAAAAGATGCAATTGGAAATTCTGTGTAAGTGTAAATATACGAAAACCAAAGGAGGTAAAGTTTTTTCCTAATTAGGATAATTAAAAAGAGAAGCAGTCTGCAAGTTGAATGCCAGATACAGAGCACCACAGCTCCTTTACTATATCAGGAGCAGATTTATTCATGGAGTGATGTGTCCTGTTCCTTTTCTCTCCTCCGGCACCCAGGTTGAAACCTCCTGCCTGGGTGAAGCCTCTGCACTCCAGGCTGTGTAACCCATCTTGGGCTGTACAGCATTGCTTGTCAAGCCAGTATGATATTTCCCCTTCTTCCTTCCCCTCTTCTCCTCTCCTAATTTTAAAGTGACTGAAACACGTGGTTCCGTCAGTCTTACAGTGGCTCAGCTCACCCATCATCTCCAGTTCCCCCAAAACTTTCTGGGAAATTCAGGTGCTTTCCAGCTCTCTGAAGCAGGTCCACGGGGTTTGCTGTATTAAATCCAGGCCTCAATGTTAAAGTTACATAGATAGAAGAGACAAAGCACCCTATTCTGGGTAGGCCCTCAAAATCAGATCAGCTGTCAAAAAATTGTTTTGTCCTGAAGAGAGAGGTGGCAGAAAGGGAAGGCAGAGCACATTTTAGGGCCACTTGGGAGCCCTTTATGTGGGTTCTGGCCATTTAGTCTTCAATAAAACATGAATGCTTACCATAGCAACCACATCAGCCCCCTTCAAGAGAGCCACTGCTTGAATAAAGATGGGGGTTCACTGAAGAAAGTCTAACAAACACATGTAGACCTTTGACAGTGCTGTACAAGGAAACAGTCTCACTTGAGGAAGCAGACATGTTTTCCCAGGAACCATGTAAGAGTTAATGCAATATGCTGCTAGCTTTCCCTGACTCTGCTGCATGCTTGCTCCTGGGAATTGCTGTTATTTGGGTGGCGTGGGTGGGCGATGGCAACGGCGAAAGGTTGGGCAACCCCCATGGCTCTGCTGCCTGCACTGCTGGGAGAGCTCGCTGCCCAGAATATTTTGGATCCTTGCCCATTAAAGCTTCTCCCAGTCTCCTCACATACACATTGAGTCACTGTTTTCCTGAAATCTCATGCCTGGTAGGTATTTTCCTCAAGTGCACCCCTTTGCTTTAATCCCTGCTTAATCTTACAGAAAGATGCAAACAATTTTGTAACATCTCTTTGCCTTGGGAAGTCTCAGGGGCATTCAGCAAACGCTTCTGTGGCTTTTTATTCATGTGCCCCAAGAGCAGACTGGGGTTTCCCCCCACAGTAAATAGGTTTGGATATAAAATACTACTAGATCAACCTTCTGGAAAGAGGCCGCTTTGATTTGTAGAACTGGAAAGAAAATGTTTATCCGGGCAGTATTAGATTAGTCACAGATTAATTACAATTGTCAAGTATTATTCATCTGTAATAAGAGTGAATTCTTCACTCAAGATTCATAGCAAAATAACGTTATTTTTCAAATAGAAGTAATTTAAATGGAAGTAAGACCTTCTAATACCACCATCTGTACAAGTAAATTACTTTCAGAGTAATTAAATATGCATATCTGGGCTGTGTACTGTACTGATGAACCAAGTTTTATGGAAGCAATATGCTTAAAAATCCCTTAGGTATTAAAGATGAAGAACCCATGGCATTTTGCATTCATATAACCATGAATAAGAAAAAATATTTTTTCTGCTGCATAAGTTTGGGGAATATATTTTTATTAACTTTTCCAGGTTAATTAATATTTTTGCCAAATAGCAAATACTATCATCATATTTATTAGTCTGACATTTCACAGGGACTTAAAGCTCTATAAGAAGTTTCAGCATTGTGTGTCTGAATTTATGATTGTGACACAGTCACTCATCTTCTGCAGATTCCCAGGAAGCAGAGCAGTGCAGTGAAACCGAAATCATTATGTTGACTGAATTCATTACTGCCGGACTCGTCCCTCCATGAAATAGCACTGCTCAGCCAATTGGGATTCATGGTCACAACCCTTCATGGGATCATCAGGGTTTATAGTCCATAACAAATACAAATACAGGCAGGAACAATAACAGTCCGATACATCTGATCTATTACCCCACCTTGTGAGACTGTCGCGAGTACCAGAATAGTGACTGGCCACGTGATTTCTGTTGTGCAGATGAATGGCACAGTTGTGCAGGAAGGAGAGGCCGTGTCTCAGAACACGGCTCTGACAGCATGGTGTTCAGTGACTAAACCCCATCCTTATGCTTGCAACATGTTCTTCATGACTTATAGAAAGCACTGGTGTGTAGGGGAGCTTTGGACATTTGCTGGAAGCATCTGAACACTGTGGAAGTGCTTGGTTAAAGAAACACCTGAAGTCAGTTCTGCAGAGCACTTCAGAAGAAGTCTGAAGTCCCAGCAGTTCAACTCTTTCAAAGCAGCAAATAGAGCTGTCTACATACTACCAAAATGCAAGAGCAAATTCAAGCATAAGGAAACACAGTTGGCACATCTCTGTTTGCAAGTCAGCCACTGCATGCTGCATGTGATATATATTTTATGCTTATGAAACATGCAGAGGTTCCCTGGCATCAAGAGATTTAGTTTACGTGCAGCACTTTCACAGTTATCTCCTCAGATGAGTTGCAGGAGTCTGACAAAGGATGGAGGACAATAGATCAATTCTTTCTGCGCCCCAAACATAAAATAAGAAATGGTGGCCTGAGACATAGAAAAGAAATGATGAGAGCTTCATTTCTCTACTCTTAGCCCTGTGCTAACACATGTGAACCACTATGTTGTGTCAAGCCTCTGGGGCCTGCTTTTGTGTGTTCTAGATCATACTTTGTGATAGATGGAGGTGGATGTTTATGTAGCCAAGAGAAGCACCATTAGAAATACTCTAATCTGGGAGGAATTGAAGTTTGAATGGCATAATTCCTGACCTAGTATAAGGCAGTAGTTTGGTGACAGGTTCAGCTGCATCCACTCTAATTGTGCATGTATATTATGATGGAGGTAGTCTGCATGAGTTTTCTTAAATTCCCTTTGTGTGTTTTGTCGCTTTTGTTCTGTCCCTGAACCCCAGTTCACGCTCAGTCCACAAACCCCAGCATCTGTGCGTGCTCTGCTTCCAGCAGTTCATTTTCTGGAGCTACCACTGGAAGACAACACTTCTTTTAGCAGATTTTCTGTGAGGGTTGAGGTTGAAAGAGAAAAAAAGTGGGAATCTGGGTGTGAATGTGCTGGGTGAATCCTTGATAAAGGGGCTTTTGGCTCTGTGGGATGGCTCCTATCAGGGCTGCATATGAAAGACTTTTATAGTACTCCTGAGAAAGCCTGATTTTCAGGTCAAGGTTTGACCTGTAATAGACAATATATACATAATACTTATTGCTTTTGGGCAGCAAATTGCTTTGGGGAATTTAGGAATTATAGCAACGATGCAGGGACATATGCAAAAGAAACTACATAGTCAAAAAGAAACAATTGAAATGTGACTCAGTTCGGCTTCTGAATGTGGCCACTTTGCCCTGTCTAAGTCCATGTTTATGCTAAAACATTCTTAGACTAGCATTATTAGCATAATGTAGCCCATTTCCCAATAATTTGAAAGTGGATCTTCTGTGTGTTCGAACATGACAAGGTAGGACAAGGACATTAAAATCCTCTTTTCTTCCTCTGTAACAGCATCTTGTGTTGAGGATGTCTGCAATTCTCACAGAGGCTGGAGCATTATTTTGCATACCCTTTTCCCCCCACTTAGCTTCTAGTTACTTAGACAAAATTGAGAGAACTTTTTTACTTGCCGTGCTTTTAAAGCTTTAAAAGCTTTTGCTGAAAAGGTACCTATTTTCTTATCACGGTTTTTTTTTCTTTCTCTAGAAAAGGGCTTAATTTGAAGTTCTTTTTTGGCAGCTGTATTTCATTGTGATACATTATGTCAGGGCACATCAGTCACATGAAGACTTATGGAAAAAAAACATACCCTTTTTAGATGTCCTTCTCTGCAGTCCTCTTCAAAACACGGTGTTTTTTCAAGGAACTCAACTATCAACAGCGTTATGATTCTTGAAACATCGTGGGTGTAATGGCTTCATCTTACTCAATTATATAAATGTTACTTAAAGAAGTAATATAGAATTTAATGGGGTGAACTTAGTAATTCTAAAAAAAAACATTGACCATTTTCACCTTACTGATGTTTACTTTTCAGTGTTGAGCAAGGGCTTCTCTTCTTTGTAACCAAGATAATCCTATGCCATTCCTTATTTTACCGTTAAATGAGCTACATTCTGAATTCAGATGAAAATGAGGTACCTTGATGAAAGTGGGCTTCAGGTGTCGCACACTAAGCATTGTACATTTCTCTTTGCTCTGATCCTCCAGCACACATAAGATTTCACCTCTTCACCTTTGAACAAGATTGCACTAACTTTGATCTTTTCAATTTTGTTCAACTCCAGGGAAGGAGCAGCTACTTGAAACATGTTATCATTTAGACTTTCAGAGGTTCTTTAAAAAAAAAAAAAGGAAAAAAAAAAGGAGGAGAAAGAAAAAAAATCTTGAAAGTATGAACTAAAAGCTGTAGATTTTTATCTTGAGCATCAGCTT
The DNA here is from genome assembly GCA_013398055.1 of Ifrita kowaldi. Lineage (NCBI taxonomy): Eukaryota > Metazoa > Chordata > Aves > Passeriformes > Cinclosomatidae > Ifrita > Ifrita kowaldi. The sequence goes on from VZRS01007037.1 coordinate 257,105, forward strand.
TTGTAGCTAGTGTGTAATGGTTTAATATCAAAAACTGTCTCCACATAGAACAAAACAAAATACAGATTTTAAAAGCACACAGAATTATTAAATGTAAATTTCATTTTAGGTAAGCATTTTTCTGCAGTAGTGATGCGGGTATCCTTTCCGAGGTCAAGGCATAAGCTTTGTGTTCTTGCTCCTTTGCTTATGGCCTAAACCTATTATTTGAGCCTCTGTACTTGTGTGATATTAGTTCATGATACTGACAGTTAATCTATTTTTATAACTGTTATTATCTGAGCAAAATAACAAAATAGGTTCTTCATTTTCTCTTCAAGTCTGAGAGCATGTAACAGTGGGGAGCAAAGTTAAAAGTATGATATTTTCAAGATCTTGCATGGTTTCGCAATATTCTTAGAATGTTTATCGCCATGTGCCAGTGTGGTAGTTATTTTGCTATTATTTCAGTATTATTTGGGCTTGTTTGGGTTTTGTTTGGGGGTTTTTTGCTATTACAAGACAGATTTTCACCCAAATACTGAAGAATTTTAAATCACAGAGCACTACTGGGGCTGTACCAGCCCAAATGTGGCTCTAAAGTCCTAGGAAGTTTAATCAAAATTCTTAATGATTACTAAAAGTTTACATTTTTTCCCATTGGCTCCTTTTTATTCTTGCCTAGTTTACTCAGATGTGCATTATTTCATCCCTGTCTTCTCTGCTGAGACTGCAGTTGTTTAGGGAGGCTCATGATAAGTAGCTCTTTGTGTCCATCCTCTTGCTTTATTTTGAGGTTTGTTTTGCACAACAGCGCAAATGGGGACAGTTTCCCCCTTCTTGGATGTGATGCTTATTGAATTCATTTCCATTAACAAGCTGTTGGAAGCAAGTTAATGCCACATTAATTTACTCTTACATCTGACTTTTCCTGCCTATTCTAAGGGTTGCTTAGACAACTGATCATCTCCTAAGTATCTCATAAAAGGTCTGAAGTTCGCTCCCCGCAAAAGTGGAATTATGATTAACAATTCAAAAGAGTAATTTGTATCACACTAAAACTTGAATGACAAAAGAAATAAAGATGTTGGTATACAGGTGAAATTATTGGTAGAGCTAATCTCTACAGAGATCCTTGACATGGTTACTTACAGGGACCAAGGAATATATTACTATTCATGAGCTGTTTATCCACTTTTCTTTTTCTTTGCAGTGTTGTAGGTGTCAGACAATCCTGGAACCAAGAACCTCAAATCACGTTTCATCCTCTGGTTTCCCTGAAACTCTTAGTTACACGTTGAAGCTACTGGATTTATGTTCTGTTCAAGGTATTTGCCTACACACTCCTCTTTAAGAGCCTTTGATCTATTGTGAGCTGAAGGTTCATTGAGATTCTGGTTTGTTACTTTTAATAACACCTTTTGGCCTGATTTTGTGAGGTTAATCAGAGAACTTATTTTGATATGTACTTCATTTTCTAGCCTTACCATCACATATGCCTTTTGCAGGTGAGCCCCACTTCTGCAGTAGCCAATGCCTCATGTCACCACTTGACTGCCACCTACTCAGACATCTCTGTGGGAGGGTTGCGATAAAGCCATCTGGACTCTTTGGTCATACAGGACTTTGGCAGGTGTAGCAGAAAACTTCAGGTTCTCTAATGACAATGGGGTTAGTGGCAGTGTAAAATCAAAGTGGAAATGTCCTAAACCAGAAGTACTGAGAGAGAGATTACTCACTGCCAGTTGTGGGGAGAAAATATGACACCTTGTGAGAGCTGATCCTTCTAGTATTGCCCAGGTACCCAGCACTGCAGTGTGTGGCCAGAAATTATCTGTGAGTGAGACGCAGGGTATCACTTGCAGATGTCAGGGCCAAGAAAATCTGCTCATATCCCAGTGTCTGCTGGCTGTAGCTCCAGGCTCTGTCAGTGTCACAGGAGCAAACTCTCTGTAGTTTCCTACTCCAGACAGTTTGCTGCTGCCAGGAAGCACTCCCAGGAAGCACTGACATTTCCAAAGCATTCAGCCAATCAGCATGCGTGACAAACTCATAGATTCGTGGGGATTTGAGGTAGATGTCCCCATCCAGGTTTAATGACATCATTCTACTCCACTTAAATGCTTACATTTTCCTAATTTTGTCCAGGAAAAAGGGCAAACCAAAATTATCAATCCACAAATCAAAGGTTTCTCATTGCAGAACAAGACACAATTTTTAAAGTAATACATTTTAATTTTAATTTTCCTAAATATATGCAAAACAATTTGATTGTAGTATATAGGACAATACCTGTCTTAAAGAAACTTGTGTAGATAGATTTTCTTTTAGAATAGTTGGTAGTTAAAAGCTGTCCTTATTGCACCGAGGAAGTAAAATCCACACTTGTTAGACTCTTATTTCATCCTCTTTCCTATGGTCTCACCTTTTTGGCCCCGCTAACTTTCATGTCCATAATGAACTCCATTTAGCTTCCCTGCAGCAGGACCTTGTCTTTGTTAATCACTGACCCAGCGGCGTGAAGCTGCATAGGAGAGCAGGTTATTTTTTTTTTCCTGGATTTTCTCTACTTCCTTCAGCAGTTGTAACTTCTAAGAAACTGCAGAACAAACAAGTATAAAAGATCAGGAAGATGGCCTGAAAAAATAATGTTTAAAAGATGTCTCGTTGTACTCAGTTCTCCAGTAGCTGCCAGCTACAGGCTGATGGCTGAAATCTTAGAAGGAGTTAATGAGATTAGATCTTTAGCAACTGATTGCTTAATGCTGTCTTCTCATTCAATGGTGTCACGTTTGGCTTTTTTTTACTTTTTTCTTTTTTTCAGTAACCATACATAAACTTGTCGTGGAGATCAGCTGGGACCTCATGGCAGAAATCTCATTTAAAACAACTGGAAATTACTTCACCTTGGCTCAGGCCCCAGCATAACAGATACCTTCTCCAGCCCTGCTGTGAGTCAAAAGCATTTTCTGGGCTGTTACTTTCCTGTGCTGAATGACCTTGAGCCTCTTCCTGTTGCCCCATCTTTGCTTGGCTCAGCATGTGCATCCCTTGCTCTTTATAAATATGCCTGTGTGCTCGCCTTTGCTGTGTTCCTTTTTCTCCACAGCTGAAGGTATTGGTCCTTTGTCAGGCATTGAGACATGTTTTAGTTCATAAATGCCTATAGCAATTTTCCATGCTTTTGATAGTGAGGATTTTTTTCACCTTATTAAAAAAATGTTAGTATTGTCAAATGCATAGTACTCAGCTACTAGTGTGTTTCCTTCCTGCCCATGCTTGCAGAGCAAGGGAAAATTAGGTGAAAAAGTAGAGTAGTAGCATTTTATACTTGTTTTGCTGGGACATAAATTTGCAGATTTGTGAAGCGGGGGAGAATCAGCCCACCATGACTCACAGCGCAAACACAGCACAGTTGGAAGAGCCCAGCCTGGGTTGTGTGTATCCTTACTAATAGGGAAAGCTGAAATGCTAATTGACGTTGCAATCTGCTTCAGGTCAGGTAAAGGTCATCAGACCCCTGCAAACACTTAATCCTTCCCATGGAAGCTTTGTGGGATTCCCAGGGATCCCAGGTTATTATAAAATAACCTTTATGTTTGCTTACGTGGAGAATCTCTGCAGGAAGCAGAGCTGGCAGAGTGGTGGTAGAGAGGCGTGGGGATGGCAGAGGTGTCAGAGGGATGGTGAAGCTGGACAGAGTCATCACCCTTTGCTGGTTTTTTCATGTTAAACACCATGTAAATACTCCTGTGAAACAAAGCTGCCACTCTTTGCTACCAATCATCTCTCAGATCTTCAGCCTCCTTGTAAAAGGCTGCATCAGCTTTTCCCAGATGTGAGCACTAGGACAGATTCAAGCACATGCTGAACGTAATGGGGTGTAAGGTGGGGCAGGCACAATGCTGAGCACTGTGCAACTTCCAAATGATGTGGTGAACGCAGTCCATACGTTCAGCAAGGTAATCTAGCACATGCATGACATAAAAGCATGTCTTGCTGAAAGATAGGGGCTGTGTATGCATACATGTGCATGCTGAAGTGCTCTGCTGGGCTGAGGCCAGGATGTTCAGCACTGTGTAGGCTTAGCCCTTCCAGATGTCTCCAAGGATAAAATGGCAAGAAAGCGACAGTCAGACCCAGTTACAAGGAACACAACCCAGCTTTTAAAAGGCTACTTTTGGTAATTAGGTATTTTGTGTACTGTGGCAAGATGTGAATTACAAAACCCCTAATAGTAATGTAGTTCAGTCAGGGTAGCCTTGAAATTAGACCCCTAGCAGAGAGGTTGCACTGTATAATGATAGTACAGTACCATTTGTTTCAACACATTTAGCACTTCAGAATGGGATTTTTTTGTTAAACACCAGATGTTCTAGTGACCCGAGTGCTGACTTTAAAAGAATACACAATAGAATAGTGTGTCAAGGTCAACGGCACAAATTAATCTGTATTATCATGCTGTCATATTATTCCATATGCCCCATATGAGAAAGATCTATGGCTAGTGCTTTCCTTACGTGCAACTGTATGGGGTGTTGCAGTGCACAGATTTTGAGTTTCCCAAGCCCTCAGCCCCCCCGAAAGGAATCTGATTCTTGGTCTGATAGTTTAAATTGTAAATGTAACATTCTTACAGCGGATGAGGGCTGTGTGGGTATGTGACTGTAATCTCACAGAACCAGAGAGACATGCAGCAGCACAGTGAGAATTATGTCTGTTAATTGTAAATTCTGCCTTTAAGGACTTCGAAATAATAACCTGGGTAGCTTGGTTGTCAGCATTTTTCCTTTGACTTAAAAATGCGATAAGGCACAAATGAATAATTGTTTACAAACATTTTAAATAATAGTTTATCTGCAATTGATACTTTTGTCTCCATGAATCCCCCATATCCCTTCTCCTCCCTGCCCTGTGACTTCTAAGCTATTGCTGCAAGATGGCAGGATGTCAATGCCCCCCAAATTGAACCTGTGATTTGTTTTTCTTTGATTTATGGGCTTGTAGTCAATAAACTTTATAAAGGAAAGTATCAGACTGAGCAATCAATCAAAGATAAGCAGATTCTTGTCCTTTAAAAGCATTTCACCCCAGTAAGCAAGGGCCTCATTCATCTTTTACAACCACTCTTGCAGCTTTCAGCTGAGAAAGGACTCGCTGCTGACTACATTCCCTTTTGCTGAAAACTCCCCTGTTCTGAGCTGAGATTTTTAAAATTCATTGCAGCAGTACATTTCCTTCCCGTGTTGTTTGCTATCTCTAAAAGGGCAGATTGTTTGCATGCTGTTACTAAAGGTAAATCTCCTTGCTGTGTAGAGAAGAAAAGGCTTATGTTTTAAAGTGTCAGAGGTATGGACTGTTGTTTTACAGAAACAGTAGTCATTTTCTTTGTTATTTTACAAAACAAAACATAAAAAAAAAGGATTCCCATTTGTTTTTTTCATAGTATCTGAATTTCCTTTTAGTAAGGCAAATGTTATCCTGCATGTTTTGCTTCTCTGAAGCACAGATGGTGTGCATATGCAGATTGGTGATTTTTTAATCAAAACAGTGACACTTGGGAATATATGTAAGTATTGTAATAATGCATTAGTCAGGAGTGATGTTGTAACACACTGAGATCATACACATAAATCTAAGACACCATGTCTAGACACCCCAGGGAAGATGGCATGCCATGGGTTAGAGCAAGCATTAAGGAAGTGCAATATTTCAAATATGATGGGAAAATAATGCAATTTGCAGACTTTAATAAAACCATTGGGGAATTAATTTCACTAAGGATACACTCTCTCCCAAAACATCTCTGTTTCTACATTTGCTTCATAGATAATCAGAAGGCAAGACACCATACCTGCTATCTCAGGCATAAGCACAGTACGATATCTATGAATTGTGCTGTATCTTTAATATGCTGAATATGAAAATAATCCCTTTATAGTGCTTTAGTAGTACAAAACTGCATTATGCAAACAATGCACAGACAGCATAAACCTTAGAGATTCAGAATTTGAAGAGCTTATAAATTAATCTCGTAAGTGTTGATTTGGGCATGCTCAGGGAGTGCGCTCAGCTGTAAAACTTGACTGACCTAACCCTCCCAGTTTTAATTATTAGCTTTTTGATTATCAAATATTAAATGAAGATGTGAAATTTATGACTTTTGCATGTATCATTTTCCTATCTCTGTAAAGGTTTTCTAAATTTTTTTTTGAAGAATTCTTGCTGTCTTTGGCTGCTTTTTGTTATTTGTTGTCTTGTATAGCTCTTGGCATATAATTTTAATCAACCAACCGCTTTTTAAATTTTTGCAGTTGATAACTACTCACAAGCAAGTAACTTGCAGTACTATGCCAGGAATGTTGTGGTAAAAATGTCAATTTAAACCTGGCCAAGGATGACAATCATAACTATTTCCAAGTGAGAAACTTGAACAGAATACATAACACAATAGCACTTTTTACTTTCTGCCAGTGCAATATGTGCAGGAACTTGAAAGGTTCCCATAATAACCCTCACAGTCAAAACCCTGCTTAAGAGTTGGCTGCATTGGTAGCTCCATCAACCAAATAATCTCTTGTCATCTGACCAATAGCAGAAAATCTTCAAGACAACTAAACATTTTCAATTAAAATATCATCAAGTCAAATGCTGGCTGTAATCAGTCCTATAAATTCTGCAGCTGTAGAAGTTAGTGAATGAGGGAGCTCAGGTTTTGCCAGTAGTGACAATGGTTTATATCCTGACCAACTGAACTCTGTTTAAGAAAACTAGGTGCATATGTTAGCATGGAGTAAACCCAAACAATTCAGTATTTGCCCTCCCCTCATCTGTCTTTTTCTCTCTGGGCTATAAAGACACTCATCCAGAATCCTTTATTAGGACAGTAATCCAGTGGGAAGATACTTTGAAATCAAAACCTGAAACATGATGGGTTAGGACACAAGCGATACTTTGAAATCATCAGGAGATTCCTGGAAAAGATGAGTTCACAGAGCTGGGAACAACGTGACGTGTTGTGAGGCCTCTCTGCATACAGCCCACCTCCTTCTTCAGAAAATTGTAAATCACCACTTATATTTAGCTCTTTCCATTTCAAAGTTAGATTTTGCCTTCTAGGACATTCAGGAAATGTGAATGGGTCTCAGGGCTTGTGCAGGGGTAGAAATACTTCTGCAAAATAATAATAATGAGCAGCTTTCATGAATCTCCATGGAGATTTCTTCCCTCTGAGCATCTTCCAAGGTCTTTGCTACAGTCAGGGCAGAACATCTCTTCTTTTAGGCCAATCTTCCTGTTGTCCTTTGCCTCTTCCCACCTAGCTGGTGCTACACAACTATTATTAGTGTATATTGTATTTCTTATATATTCATTTGCACAGTCCTCATTTGTCTTTCCTTCATACTGCCTTACTCTGGAACTTGATCTTTGTTGAATTTCTGCTGTGTTTCCACCAGCACTTCATCTGTGTTAATTATTGTCATCCTTCATATTACAGTATTACATCCTTCATTCTTCATATTACAGTATCCAAAGTCTACCCACTTTGAACAGTATCTCATAAAGATGCACTAATGTTTTAATTTCGAGACGGGTTTTGCTAATATCAGTCCTTGTGAATGAAACGTGTTACAGTCAGGTTCAACAAATATAATCCTCATTGTTTGCTAGAATAGAAACCAAATCCTGGATTCATCTATTGTGTGCAAGCTACTGCAGTTTACTTTTAGCATTTTCTGCCTATTAGATGGATCTTTGCTCTATTTCCTCATACACAGGAACAGGTTCCGTGCAGCAGCTCTGGGTCACACATTTTTGTTGATAACTCCTGGCTGCATCCCACTGTGTCTGATCTTCAGAAGCACACTTGCACTGCTCCTCCTCCCCATGGAGATCCACAGCAGAGAGAATGGGGTGAGGAAGGTGGGCTTACCTTCTCTCCTGGTTGCATATCCATGTATGGTTTGGATCAAAACATCCTAATTATTAGATCTAATTCTCTAGTGCTGGGGGTGTAAATGATGGCACTGTCATTAGCCTGGGCTCAGCAGAGGGTCAGCCATGGTTGGGGATGGGGTGTGATGGGGTCAGGAGACTCCTGGTGCCTCCCTGCTGCAGCCCCTCGGCCCAGAGAGCGCACGGCCTTCACTGGACAGTCAGAGATGGTCATCAAACCTGGCCATGGAGAACAACTTGTCATCCTGCAGGAATATCAGATGCTACACAGACCACTTTAACCTTGCTTAACCTTTCACTCTGCTCCTCAGCTAACGAGATGAATGAGAGTTTTATTGGTGTTTCTTGACCTAGATCTTTTACATGACAGTTCTGTGTACTTGAGCAGCCTAATGCCTTATGTTTTGTAAATCAATATAGCTTTATCTATTTTTAAAAAGCTAGAAATGTTTTTTTTAGGCCTACTATCACATCCTATAAATAATATTGATTTTGTTTAGCCTGAAAAACTGTTTAATTTTGAATTGGCTCACCTTGTTAGTCAAATACAGTTCTTGGGTAAGTCCAAGCATAAGTCTCATCACATTACTTTTATCCCTATGGTGTCAATAAATGGAGAATGGGATCTCCTGTGCATAAACCATATCTAAATTTTCAATTTATGGAAGTTTTTCAGACTCTGGGATTTAATGGGCAAACACGAGAAAGCAGTTATAGCAGATTGCACAGCCTCATGTTACCTCAAATAATGCAAATGTTATAGGACAGTGATGGGAATGTTCAACATTAAAAGCCAGCCTTACATAGTGTTATGTGAATCGCACTGGCTCAGCTAAAAAGGAAAACTTAAAATTTGATTTTCTATTTACATCTTCAATACACACTTTTCCTAGTTATTATTTTACATCTGTCCTTCCATCCTTGCCCTCATTGACTGAAGTACAAATACTCTCATTGCCATTTGCAATGTTCTGAAATGAAGATTTCAAGACAAGAGAACAAAATACTGGCATTCAAGGTTGGGGTCATTGCTCCATCTGTTGTCTGCTGTGTTTGACACAACCAGTATTATACTACATGTACGACTAGAAAGGACCAGTACAGTGATGTCTCTTGCAGGGGCTTCAGACACTTCTAAAGGCATTTTTGAACATAACTTCTGACATTTCCTTCCCATATGTTCAAGACTTCTGTAGCAGTATTTTCTCAGTTTCAGCTGAGGATTGTTGAAATTGTCCAAATCCATGATAAGATTCTTATACAAGCCTTTGGATTGCATGGTAAATAAGTACCCATTTAATCTGCTCACATATAAGACACAAAATCCTGATTCAATTATCCTCTCATAGCAGATGTTTGACACTTTAGGTACCAAATAGATTGTACAAAGTTCATCTCTGAAAGTACAGACTGAATTCATATACAAATGCAGGCGTGATAGTGATTTTCAGGCTCATATTTTATGTTAGCATTACACAAATGCAACCAAGGAAGTGATTAGTACATTTCTCTATTGAACTTCTGAGACATTAGTTTGTGTATTATTACTTGCAACTAGCTTTTCAATTTTACTGTTATTTGCTTTTCTCAGTTGGTAAGGACAAAATATCAGATTGATGATTTACATTTTATGTGGGAAAAAAGTAGGAATTGCAAGAAGGTCAGTCTGTGAATTTTTATAGAAACATCAGAGAAGCTAAGCAGCTTTAACTCTTAGTTCCAGAAATTAATGTATAATATTGTTTTCCAAAAACACAGCATCATCTCATGACTTTAAAAATGACTGTGTAAAAAGCACATAAGTCTATTTGGTATAAAAATGAATCAGAAAGTATTAATTTCTGCTTGCGAAGGGGATGCCCATATGAATTTGTGATAGGCGCCTAAATGCGGAGGTAAGTAATAAGCAGGTATTGACTTCTATTGAGATCAGTATCGAGATTTGTTGACCCAAAGAGGTTACAATTGACTGAAGAGTGGGGCAGTAAATCTTGTTATTGAACAAAAAGCTAAAGTCAATATATGTATTATTATAAACATTTTTCTTTTGGAAGAGATAATAAGGGCGGAGTGGTTTAAGACTTTAGATTTATATGGCCATGATAGCATACAGCTTCTTTTATTTAGTCAAAGGAGAAGAATGCCTGGGGGGAGGCTGTGCTTTTGTGGTTTTTTTGTCTCCCTATTTTTTTATTTTTTAAAATTTATTTATTTTTAATACAGCTTCACCAATCATGCCAAAGCAGTAAAGCCTGCATCAACTTTCACATTGTAAACCCTTATTCTCATTGTTTTATAACTCAGCTATAAAGGTTATTTTCAGATTGAAATTTGGCCTGCAAGCTCTTTGCCTAAGAATCATTTTTTCCCCAGAAGGGTGAAAGGAATAAAGATGATCTATTGAACTATTTATTGAATTTTAGAGGAGCACAGAAAATACGTGTTGTGATTTTTATATAATTCAAGATTTAGATTGTATTCCTTATTGAATATTATTTTCTGCATAAAGCTAGGATTTACTTGATCATAAAGGTGGGGGCTGAAAATGTTCTTTCAGTGCTTTCAAACACTTGCTAATATTAATCCATGCCTTTATTGTAAACAAGTATGATTTTTATGATTCTTATATTTTAGTCCACTCTATTATGCTCTGGTCAGTACATTATATTTTAGGTTATTTCTTGGAAAAATAAAGAGAGCACAGAAGAAAACAGAAATCCATCCATCTGAAGACATTAAGCTTATTAATTAAAGTCACACACATCCCACAGTGAGGGCCTGAAGAAATAGGTGCTGAATTGCTATTTTATAACATTTATATGTTAGTATCTTGACTGCCAGTAGAAATGATCCTTCAGTAACTCAAAAATCCTCTAACAAAAATAATTTGTTGTTTTCCATTGCAGAAACCATCTGCCTCCTTCCTTAGTTCACAAGACCCTCTTATGTTTCTCTAGGATTCAGGAACTTGTACTAATTTAGGGGACTCACTGAATCTCTTTAGCAGCACAGGCTACGATAAATGCATCAAACATATTCTCTGCTCTTTGCACTGGCTTGCTGTGAATTTAAAAACAAACCCCAGCTTGCCACTCTTGTCTTGGAGCCATTTGGTGGCCTGGTCTCAGTGCAGAGGGGGCTGCCCCAGGCTGGCAGTGGAGCCCTGGCCGTGCTGCAGCGCCCGCGCTGTGCCTGGCACAGCTGTGCCGGAGCACCGCGCGCTTTGGAGCAGCAGGGGAGCTTCCCTCTGCAGAGGGCAGAGAGGAATGACCATCCCATCCAAACCCCAGGTCCCAGCTCTGCTCTGCTGCCTGGTGAGGTGCTCTCTGGTGCTCAGTTTGCAGTTCCCTTCTGTGCTCCCACACTGGTGGCATCACTTGCAGCGTCATTCTGAGCTGGGAATTACTGCACTGTGGCTGATGGCCAGGACCTTTGCCCTCCTTGGAGAAGTTCTCCTCCTGTCTCTGCATAACCTCATGGAAATTTCATAATGGAAATTATCTACTCTTCTGTCAGGCCTCAGTATGGTGAAAGAAACATTGAGAAGTGTACCTCCCACAAGAGCAGTATTTACAAATTCCCTGCAAAAATAACCAGACTTATTTTGAATTGAATGCTATTTCCTCTCTCTCTTTATGCAGTTTCTGTTCTGGAAATGTATAGGAGGGAAGGATAATTGTCTCACCCTCAGTTTTGTCCCATTTAAAACATGCATGCAGATAAACACTAACTAAAACTATGTGACCTGAGGCCTTGGCTTTCCACAAGTCTGACCGTTGCTTCCAGTCCTTTAATTTTTATCCTTCAAGTAGCAAAGAGTGAAAACACAGAAAAACCATTTTGTAATCCTTCAATATGTCATAGCTGCATTTTTCTCTGTAATATGGAGTGATCGTTGGTACTTATGGTGCATCAGGAGAGTGTCTGGCTGGGGGTGCTGGTGTTGGCAGACAGTGCAGTGGCCTTCCTCCCAAACACGCACTCTTAGCCAATATGGACAAGCAGAGAGGGACATATTTGCTCATTTCACCACAATTAGATGAATTACTCTGAGTTTAGCCATAGAAGGTTGCTAGGAAGAAGTTTGGCTTAGAGCTCCTTGGCCTCCAACCATAGTCAACCAAATCTATGGATTCTTATGCTCTGCCTGAGGCTTTTCATTCACTACAAGATAATGTACTTCAACTTTGTCTGCTACAGTATATGAAGGAACAGTTTCTTTCCAAAAGCACACCAGGTTTTGAGAAATCACAGAATCTAGCTGTGCTTTGCCCACTTTATTGCAGTTTCTGTCTATAGATGCTGATGCATTTAAATTAGTTGCCATTTCCAATCTATTATAAAGGCTATAGATGAACATCTTCTGTAGCTACGAAGTGCCCACAGATTTATTCAAACTGACTGAAATTTCATTCATTTCCATTCCCAAGACAGTTTCCAGCCTTCCCCTATGGATATGCATGCTGTTTAATGGCACATGAATTAGCATGTCTGCTTGTTGGCACCAATGTGGTAATGGTGGCAGTTGCTGATAAAGCTCATTAGATGGAAATAAAGGATCTCAAGTAAGTTAATGGTGAAAAACATCTGAATTTAGTAGGAGCAGATCTGTGAACATAAAATGAATCTGTAATATATTGAGCTTCAGCATGGTCAGGCTCTGGCTTGTGGCTTCTTGCTGTGGGGAGATTTTTTAAAATTCTGTTTTTATGTAATTTTGTTGTAGAAAATCACCTGATTTTGGTTGTATGAGCTGCCTAAACAACTTTGTCTGCTGGTCTCTATTTAAAATGTGCTTCTAGCAAATGAATTGTAAAATGGATTTGTGAAGTAGAAGGGAAAATCTGTTTATGATGACATCCTTTTCCTGAAGCTTATGCTGGCCAACTCTGCTGCTTCTGAATAAGATACACCTTTTTGAATATATACAATTTAAACACAATATTGTCAGATAATGCAAAAATACATATTCAACTGATAAGTCTTGGGCTGAATGTCCCATCTGAAAATGACAGCTTCTTTTCCAGTTTGAAAATAGTGCTTCTGCACTCATTTTCCCATGAGTACACCACTGCCTTCTTTGGTCATACTGAACTACTTTTTATTCACCATACAAGGTAATATGGTATCAGAGCAGTGCCATGCAGATCTATGATGTGGTTTTTAGAAGAAATACATTAGGGTGATTTATATGGGGCTTATTAGTGTTCACAAAGACAGCCAGATCATGATTGATTTGACCATAATTTGCTCATTCTGATTTTCCACTGTTCAAAAATTACTGTGTTTAAGCTAGAGATGTGCTGCTCTCACCATTGTTTGCCAGAGTGGGATTAATAGTAGAATAATGTCAAGCCAGACGAACTTAAACTGGTAAAGTTACTTACTTTTTTAAAAAGAGATGGGATTAGTGGGTTATGTGGGTGAAAATCTTTCTAGTATCACAAGCCTTGTAAGCCCAAAGAACATTTTTATTATAGTCAGTGGGGGATGTTCAAACAAAGAGAAGTTGAAGAGCAAAAATGTGATTCTAGCTGATTCTTGATCTTGCTGGGGGAGGCTGAGCTTTGATTTCTTTCAGGAAAGCACGGTGCACACCTGTGGTATTATATAAAACGTTACATAATTATGAGAACAACACCCTGAATTTTTTCCCTCCAGCTCTGGCCTAGTCCACCTCTAATGAAGCAGCAAGTGTGTGGTGACTTTCATTCAGATCTGTCTTCGTGGCTTAGCTTGCAAGTGTGTGAATTTATACATGGTGCCCTTGGCACTTATTTTCTGGTGTTGCTTTTGGTTATTTCAGGGAGAAAACCTACTGATGTTCCCTTAAAATAAGTTTACTATTCAGGCCAGATTGTTGTCTTTTCTTTCCTGCCACGCTTGCAGCCTAATTGTATTTAATATCACAGTTCAGGGCTTTCCTCTCTCTGCTCCTTGTCACTCAGAGGTATTTAAAGGAGGATTTAAACCAGCTATTTTTTGTACTTAATCCTTGATCCCTTCTGCCCGCCCCCTGCCCAAGCTTGCTCATTCACTGGAAATAGCAACCTATGTCCACATTTTACTGCTCTAGTTTATAGTAATTTTGTCTTATGCCTTTGGAGTATAAATGATTGTTCAATTCAGACATTCAAAATGAAAGTGAAGTTGCCAGTGGAAACGGGTGACTCATTATACAATGAGTGAGTACAAATAAAAAGGTGCCTGAGTATAATAATCAGAAGATATTGACTTTTGTTGAGGTCAGGATCACAATTTATTAACCCAAGAGGTAAATATTGACTGAAACTTTGGGCAGCTTTTTTTTCCTCCTTTACTTATTGCCCAGAGAAGACTGTAGAGGATTTACTAAATAACTCCATCTGCCTGCACAGTGAGATGGAGACTTTCGCATTTTGCCTGCAGTTTTATGCTCATCTTTTGTTCTGGCTCTCCCAAGGGCAAAACGATTTATAGCGTATTTTAGAGGAATATTTAAAATCATGCTAATTGCTGTTTCTTTGTCATTAATTCTGCTCTTGACAAGCCAGAATCCTTCTCCTGAAACAGGTTTTGCTTCTGAGCACTTCTTCAGATGATCCCAGCCCCAGACTGGCTGTCTGCATTTTCTCTTCTGCCCTGGCCATTGCCCTCTCTGATGTCCTGGGGACCATTTTTTGTGTGCGTGTGTCTAAAAACACGAGGGTATTGTAGCAGCCATCAGAAAGATGCCCTTGGGAATGGTGACTCCTTGTGCTGCTGACATTCTGTTCACTCTCTACAAAAGGCTTTACTATCAAATTATTTTCCAGCTGCAGGGACCCTTGCTTGGCTAAAATGAGCACCCTGAAACTGCAATTCTGCCGTCTTACTTGGAAAACCATGCTTTTCCAGGTTTCCTCCATCTCTGACTGCTCTGTGCTTCCTAGGGTCTGCACAGTTTGTGCTGAAGGATATGTTTGGGATTCCTGGGGCACTTATGAGCCTGTTTGGAGCTGGGCACTTACCTGCTTTAAATTTTATTTGTGCTTACCTGTCGGGATTTTTGCTGCTAGTAATTTATGGGGTGACAGTCACATGGCTGGCATTTTGCGGTGGATCTGGTCCCTGCCTCAGGAACCACATGGGTGCAGAGCTCCTGCAGGCCTGGCTGGGGACAAAGGGGTGTTGGCTGCCGATGCCACCTCACAGCCACTGCCACCACGTCTGGGCAACATCTGTAGCCCTTGACCTTCCTGTCTTCTAAGCTAAAAGAGATGGTGTACTGAGAATTAGTGTGACTTTCTACTCTTGCAGGCTAATTTATAGATTTGCTTCTTTTCTGTTCTCCCTTTCCTTCCTCTCCTTCTCCTTCCCCAGTCTTGTATTTTGTCAAATAATCTGCTGTTTCTTTTTCAGTGTTCTCATTGCCCATTGTCTTGTATCTTTGCTCCTGCATCCTCCTCAGAGTAGGATTTTTTTCTGTTTAGAGTCTGACTTACATGAGTAATGCCTCAGGATAATCAGGCAGGATTGAATTTTCACACAATTTTAAATATTACAATATAACTCCAGTGAGCGTTTATCAGGAGAGGGTGAGCACTGGAAAAGTGTTCTGAACCTGCTGATAAAATGCATCTGTGAAAAAGGGACTGCAAAGTATTAGTATCAAGTTGTTATATATGAAAGCAAAGTCTTAAATCAAACATTGCGGATTTTGGTGGAGGTGTGGACATCCGTATAGCAAACATAAGCCTACTGAAAATAAACTTTTCCTCACTACCTCTGCACAGCCTTCAGAATGGATCCACAGATTCCTGGGCATTCATGGACCCCAGACTAGAAGCCACAGCCAAAAATCGGTTTAATGTTCTCAGAGGATTTTTCCTGCTGAAGCTCAGCTTTGCTGAGCTGAGGAACCTGCCCCAAATGGTGACACAGGCTGATTTAAAGAGTGCTTAAATCACTCTGTAGTGTTAGACTCTAGTGCTTCTGCTGCATCTCGGAGACTCCAAGTCTGTTCTGCACACTTCTACGTGTCTGGTGTAATGCAGCCGGCATGACCTGATCCGCAGACTCCCATTACCTCTGCCAGTGAGGCCCATAAAACACTTTTGGGCTCAGACCAAAGTAAAAGGGCTAGAGGAAATGAGTTTAAAAGCCTGAGCACATCTCCCAATGGACATAACAGTCCACATCACAAAATTTATATACATAATTTGAAATAATTGGCAACTTTAGGAAGCAAAGCAAAGAGCAAAATGGAGCTACTTTAGCTGATTATTTATGATCACCTTTTGTCTTAGATGTTTCTGTAAGGAAAATCTTGCCTGTTTGGTAGTTCAAATCACTAATGCTGAACCTGAACTGCTCTGTTCTCTGCTCTAAATGAGAATCACACATTCACTGTCTATTTAACAAGTGCATTTGCTGTATTTTTAAATTTAAATGATTTGTCTCCCTTTATTTCCCAACGCTTAGGTGAAGACTCCCTCCCCAGACTCTGCTACCTCTCTGTTGCCCTCTAAGTACTTCATATGAAAGGTCATAGGCTCACAATACTGACTCCTTGCAAAGTTCAACTGGCTTTCTTTTGTAGGATAAAGCCATTCCCCATCTCCGTAGCAAGGGAGGTCCCCTGGCAGCAAAACAAATGTGGTTAGTTATGTGTGGCATGAACCTCAGCTGCACTGGGAGCTGAGCTCCGGAAAACATGTAATGGTAACGTATCGAGAATTACAAGGCTAACCCATCAGCCTCTCTCAAGAAATTTAACTCTGAAATGTTTTATTTTGCCTAGGGAAAGTCTATTTGGATCTATCATCTGGTTTCCAGGAAGGTCCAGCACTCCCCGCTCCCCTGCTCCTTAGCAGGACGGATGGCATATAAAGAGGTCAAAGAGACTACCAGTGTCATGCCATAAATGAGTGGTTCAGCTTAGAGGAGAGCCCAAAAGGCTTCTGCTCATCTGGTGTAAACTGACTCATTCTGCTGCAGTCAACAGAGGGTCTGACAGCAGCAGATTTGCCCCAAGAGCTTCAGAATTCCCACTTTTATCTAACTGGTATTTCAGACATTCTTTCTCTGTTGTCAATGGCAGAGATTTTATTAATATCCTCTTAATAAATATATTTCAACTACAGCTTTATAGAATATCCATACTGCCCTCCCTGCCCACAAATAAGATATTACGTGTATGTGATTATAAAAATACCAGTAGCCAATTTAGTTTAATTTAAATTTAGATTTTGCCCTAAACAAATACTGATGTGCCCTGTATATTTTTACTGCCAGATCATGATTTACTAACTCCGTTTTGGGGGTTAAAGAGAGCATGACCTTGCCCCACATTAATATTTAAAGATTACCGTGCACATGAAATCAGATGCTGACACAAGTCTCAAAGGACTAAGAGGTTTTTAATCTTTTGAAGAAGCAGTGCCACACTGAAATATGTATTACTACATTCAAAACAGAGCATGTAACAAATGTCCCACTAGCAGGCATCAGAGACTGCAAATTTCATTCAGTGTAATGTGGTCCACAAATACCAACTTTTTTCTAGAAGGGAAATTGCAATGCCAAAAAGGCTGATGCTTGACACCATAGCAAAGGCCAGCAGCGGCATCTCAGACACTGCAGTAAAAGAGTTTGCCATCCAGTTCTAAATGCAGGAGCCATTTAGTGCCCTTTTCAAGGCAATACATAGATTTTACTCTTTCAAAAAGGTGAAAGTTTATATACATTTTTGTATGAATGCAATTTAGAACAGTTTAGGAACCACGTGATTCTTTGTTTTTACAACAGCACAAGCCTAAAATATGAAAACCTCCTGATTTTCTTTTAATACAGTAAAAAAGAAAGCCAGAGCTGTTTTAATAGAAAACAGAAACAGCTGATATTTAACATAAATGAATAATTTTTACGCCTTTTTTAGAGCACAATTATTTTCTTTAAAAAAATTCAAGCTTAGCCTGCTAGCATTTTTAACTCATGTCTTTCCACTACACCTAAGCTTCAAACAAAAATACGAACTAGCAAGCCACAGAAGAGTCTAATTAGTTTCTCATTGCATTTTGGGTGTACTCAGCTTGTACAAAAATGGTGTAGATAAGGTCTCTGATTACAATAGCTCCTGTGTTTTGGTAGCATCAGACAGGTGTTACAGGACCTGAAAAATCATGACTGAATGGCTCTATCCAGTCTCCTTTTGGGTGGATGACAGAGGTGGCAGCCTGCAACTCCTGGTCTCTTGTGTCATATTTCTGACAGGTAATGGCAGACTGGTGCCTCTGGGAGCTGGCTATGGTGCTGCCAGAAAGCACTGCTCTGCTTTGGGGATAGTTCAACCAAATGTTAGATAGATACAGAAGAATTTGGGTACTAGAGGTTTCCAGCCCTGAGGAATTAGGAGCCCGTGAATGCGTATGTTCATTTCCAAATCATCAGCTGAGAGTCACCATGATGTTTGCTGATGGGTTTATATCCAATGGCAGTAGTCATTAAAAGGAAAAGGAACCAGACCTGTTGTTTGGAAGTTAGGGAGGCAGTGCTGGAGAATTTGATGCAAGGAGAGCAAGAGCATCCGTTCTTGGAGAGGCAGCTCCCCTTGCCATGGGGTGTGGAAGGCTGACCATCCTCTTGGAGTTGACTGTGTTGTTGAAGCAGCATTGTTGTAACCTAACCCTCCCCTGGCCATTTCACGAGCAGGATACACCTTCTTTGTTCCCTTTACAACCATTAAGGCCTTTTAACCTTCCTTTTTCCTTAGCATGTCTGCCCCAGGCCCATCATTCTTCTGTTTGTGCCCTTCCTCAGCAAGGTTATGAGGAATGGGAACAGATGCCAGAGAAATGTGCACCTTCTGAGTGAGTGAATACGTAAAAGGGGACAGGAAAAACTGCGTGGTGACTTTTGCTTTCAATGCTTCCCACGCATGTGGTCTCAGTTCAATACATTTGCCAGTCAGCTAATCTATTTCCCTCTAAATTTGGTTGTCTTGTCAGATTTTTGTGGGGGCAATATTTATTGGAAGTTTTTTGGTCACTGTAAACACAATTTGATCTATTTTATTTGAAATGAGTGTTTTTCTCAGCATGACTTACTTAGAACTTCATTCTGCTAAGTCTCAAAAAAAGAATTTCAGTGAGTCACAAGTGCTGCAGGATGGCATGATGCCATTCACAGAAATAACAACTACAGATGCATTAAAAAAAAATAGAATTTGAGAATCTGAAGTTCTTTGCAAAATCTGCAACACTTTTATTATCAACACTGCTGATAGTACAAATGGGACTGAAGCAACTGATAAGTGTTCTGGTCCAATGAATTCACCTACTGCTTATGATCCTTCCAGTCGTACTTTTAACTGTTTTGGCATTCCCCATTAAATCTCCCTAAACAGTCTTCTTGCTGGTTCAGTGCTCTCAACCAGGAAGCTTGTGAGTTTGTGAGGATTTGTACTTGATCATGAATGATTCATGAAACGAGCTTAGAAAACCAAGTTTAACATCTTATTCAATGCTGAGGAAAAAAAGAGCATCTTCTCCCATACTCATAACAACTTGGCTAAAAAGGAAGAGTCTCAATGTCGCATTTTAAACACTGAAATTCAGAGCATCTGTTGCCTTTCCAGCTAAACCTTGTCTGTACTAAGAAGCAAGAGGAAGCATTTTAATTTACTACTGTAGCTGGTTTGTTTTTCATTCTGTTCATACATTTGACCACATACCAGCAGCACGCACAGCCGGGCTCCTGGGGCACAGCTGACAGCCGGGAGCTGCCCATGTCACCGCTTCTCGCTCACATTTAACCATGTGTTAGACTTTTCTCTAAAAGCTATGTCTGAAATCAGTTGATCTTGTTTTTATTTGTTTATTCTATATGCTCCTTAGGACAACGGAAAGCTTAAGCCCTGGGGTGTTAGGTTGTGGTGCCTCGCTTTCCTTCTCCTCTCCCTTGACCTCTCTGTGCACGGCAGACAGAAGTGCCCTGTTTCTGATGGGTACGTGTGACACTCATAGCCTGGGAACACACAGCACTATTTCCCTGCTGTGCATATTCCATACTGACGATATTTGAGTCTTGGTTTTCGCACCAGCGAAATGGGGATAATTGTGTTGCTTTGATGTGCTGATAAAAGTGCCTTGTGAGAGCTAAATATTTCTTTGTGGAACATGCCATAGCATGTTTGGAAGCTCTGTACAGCAAAGGGTAGGAAGATGGCAGAGACACGGATCTGATGCAAAAAAATGGGGACAAAACAGAGAAGGAGGTTCATGGTTATTCCCTTGCTGTCCTTTGTCTCCTATTTTAGCTCTGCAAGAGTATGAGGATTTTTTTCCACTTCCTTTGCCGAATGAAAAGACGACAACACAGCATACATCTAGGAACACCTGCTGAGAGGATAAAACACAATAAACACAAGCATGCTATGGTGAGAGATATATTTTGCTTGTACAATAGACATTTTGATCCAGAGTTACAGAAAGTTTAAACCCGTAAATTAAAATCAATTCAAATGCTTTTGCTATTCAACCTGAGGTTTTTTTTTTGTTGTGCTTTGGGTTTTTTTTAGCTGGAAAAATTTTGATCTCATGGTTAATGGAATTATGAAAAAGAAGAAAGTACTTCTAAACAAGGTCTTCTAAGGTGTCCCCTGGGACAATGATTTTAAACTGGTCTTGCATTAATTGCAGTTTCTCTGGCTGTTTGTTAGGCCATTGCCATGCTGCGTTAAGGTCTCAATGCTTTTATCTAGCCCTCCCCTATTCTCTGTTTGTTCTTCAGCAAGGATGAGAGGAACCCTTACAGTATGCAAATACATAATGCTTTCTATGCTTCTTTCTTTAGAGACATAAAAGGATTTTTTAAAAAAGGCAAGTTGAATACATGGCAATAAAGACATGAATCTTCAGAAGCGGGCAAGCTACACTCCCTCTGCACTTCACAAATGAAGCATGGTTTTTGCAAAGAAAGAGTTTGTTAGGAGGACCAGAGGAAGCAGGATTTCCATAATGATTTGCAAGAAAAAATTCTGTAACACATGGCACCGTATTTCCTTCAGAACTGCAATCCCCTTGGGACCAAATTCTTTACTACTTAATCACTGCAGTAATTAGAGATGATGTTGGCAAGTGTTCATTGAACGTTGTGTCATTTTACATCTTAAAACATTTTGGCGTTACTTTCCATTTCCTTTATTCGGTATGTTCTGGTCCATCCCCTGGATGATTAGACACAGCTGGCCTTTGCTTTGGGACCAGGTCAGTTTTGCAATTAAGAGCTGTGTTGGTCTGCGCTGATAAAAACAGGGACTAAATAGTTCTATTTATGGTTTATAAATTACTTTTCCACCAAACATTTTTTATAATGACTTGTACACAAGAGACTTGATGTGAAACAAATCTCTGAGTGAAACAGAGGATTCCAGCCACAAAAAATGGCTCTGTCCTACAGTGAGCCTTGTAATGTGGAAAACTGCAGTAACAAAGCATGAATGAAGATCAGACTGCATGAAGCAGAGCTCTGTAGATGGAGAACAATGTTGCAGCACCAAACCTGTGTGCAGAAGGTGGCTGTGATACAAGGAGGGCCCTGGCGAGGGGAGCGTGGGCGGCAAGTGGCACCCACCAGCAGCATCCGCCTAACGCTGCTCCTTCCCTCTCTGCTGCCCTGTATAGGCTGGCCAATGGGATGTCAGATGTAGAGAAAGGGAGAAGTGAAAGGGCTGTTTAATGCCTAAATCTGTCATTTGACACTTCTGTTGGTAAGGCTGGGGGGGACTGCTGTTGTGGTGTTAATAATACCTCTGGAAATAGTGCAGCCTGACTTCTCTGCATTTCAGGTCTGTGCCTGTAGCTGTCACTTCAGAAAAGTAGGAAAGATTCTTCTTACAAGATATCATAATAGCTGAAAACTGCAGGTATACCTTTTAGTTTTCTAAAATCCAAGTATCATTAACTATGTTTAGTGACATATCAAGGCAGCAGTGCACAGTGGAAGGTCCCTGTACTACTCTTGCAGGCTTAGATTGTCCTTTTACACTCTAGATCTTAATCTTTATTTTTCAAAATGTTCGTGTGTCTGTTACTTTCTTAAACAGGCTTTGATGAGGAGCTGGAGCCTTTCAAAGCTTAGATGTGGAGGGTGCAGCAATGGCCTGGCTGTGACCCACACTTCTCCCTGGCCCCATGTGTTTGAACATCCCTTCAGCTGGGCGGGCATTGCAGTGTCCCTCATAATTTGCCTTGGTCTTGGACAAAGACTGTTTCCACTTTCAGTCTCGTTTCTTACAGGCTGAAACAGAAAATTCATCAAATGTAAAGTTCAGCTTAAATGACAATTTGTGTGACTAATGACCTTCTAAAAGACAAGGTGGTAGATTATAATGTCTTTTGAAATGCCTTCAGAGGAGAAAAACACACAGTAAAAATTATATGACAAATATAAAAAAGGGAAAAGAAAACAAAGTTAGTAACATAAGCAAGCACTAGCAGCCATTATGCTTTTAAATTATCTCTCCACAGCCTACAAATCTTTGCTTTGACTCACGCACACCATACATCTAGCAAAGAGAGAAATAATATTTTTTATTGCCACTCAATTATAATTGATATACTACTGTATCATTTTAAAATGTGTGAAAGCGGAGAAGTACACACAAAAAAATATTTAAATGGCAGGCAAGGAACAGCATATAAAACGTGATAGAACTTTCTGAGCTAGTTTTATATACATCCCTTCCTCCCCTTACATGTATGTTCCAGGGGCTGACAAAAAGTACTAATGAAAATTGGTAATGCATAATAGCTCAAAACCGATTGAAGAAAATTACTTCTCCTTTTAATTCTGCTTACAAGCCTTTTCTGCAATATTGATTATTTTTCAGGGGTAAGTGATAGTATCTATTCTTTCTGCAATTAATCCATATGTTCATTTTGCATGATGGTTTTAGAAATCCTTTGAGGTCCAGAATCAGCAGGATACTGGTAACTCTAGAATAAAGCTAATTGTGTGAAAGTTTTTAAGAAAAAATTTGGCCTAAGGCTGATTGTGCTGCTGCTGTGATAAAGACATTTATTAGTGTATTTGTTGCCTGACATACTGGAGGACCGGTCCTGGAATAATTTGATACTAGAATTCAGATTGCACCTGGCCAATTGCTTCCTTTCTCCAACACTAGCACTTAAAATTCCAGAGTGGTGGCTATAAAGCAAATGCATGACAAAACTGCTATTTATGATTTTGTTTGCTACTCTTAAATAATTTTGATGTCCCTTTTTTTCTTCCGTTTCAGAGTCTGTCACTTATGTGTATCTTCCAAAAGATGATGCTAGTTTTGTGCCAAAAGTCGTATCTCTGAGTCTTTGTTACATTTATCACACATGCCAAACTGATACCAAATTGAGTATGTTTTTAAGCACTTTTATGTAGACAATTCAAGCACTACTTTCTTTTCTATTTTTCCAGTGAAAATGCTCCTAAATCACCATGAGGCAGAAGGTATTATGGGATGCATCTTAAACAAAGTGTTGACACAGACTGACTGGCTGCAAGGCCAGGTATCTCGGTGGTAGTGTGAGTGGGAATATCAGAGTTCCCAAATCTAGTGGCAATGGTGTAACATAGACGAGTTTCTGTATCTTACTTCACCTGGGTTTCCATTCCTTTTGGTGCTTTTACATCCATTCAATGGATTAATAGCAATGGGATGTGCCAATACCTGCCGTTCACTCTCCCCAAGACGACCAACCCTCTCTTTGTTTAAAAAAAGACTGAAAAGTGTAAGCATGAGTGTTACAGCTTGGCTCTGTCCTAAAGTCCCTGTTACTGGGCAAACTGTACATTAGACAGCCTTTTGCAACTTTGGGGGCACAAGCCTTGTCCCAGGCTTGCTCCCTCGTGATGCCATCAGCAGCCAGGATCCAGATGAATCCAGAGGCAGAGTGGGCAATGGCCCAGTCCTTGCCTCTAGGAAGAAGGGCAGACTCTACTTTCTCCAGTGCTCTGCCATGCTGTGTGCTATTTATATATTTTTTTTGTTGTTGTTGTTGTTGTTTTGGTAACAATAAGGATCTCCTTGTAACACTTGAAGGCTGAGTTAAAAATCAGCCTGGAAAGACAAATGGCAGAAATACAGCTGACCTCACCAGGTTTTTTGCTTTTAAGCTCAGGATGCAGTTTGTTACTAGCTGTGGGAAAACAAAACAAGCCAAGATACATCCTTTTCTCATTGACATAAATGACCTATTTTCTCTTCAGAGGCTCAAGACACCCTGCTCCAGGCCCCCCAAAAAGAATTTGGGTTCTACAACAAAGATAATTGTAAACTAGCCTCTGCTTTTGGTCACTTTAAATCCACATGGTATTTCACACGCTATTCTTTGTGCTGTCAGGCATACAGGAGTTCTACCATGCTGCAAAAACCCCCCATACACTGTAAAAATGAGCTTTACTTTTTCAGTCATGTCACAGTAAATTGCCTTTGAGTGCATTATAAAAAACTGTCATACTTCCTGTGAGAACAGTTTCCTATACTGTATTTTAAATTTCTGTTTCTTCAGAAGATAGAAAATCTGCAAAATTTGAAATTATGTTTGTCTATAAAAGCAGTGTATTCAGAAATTTTCTTTGTATTTTAAATGTATTTTACATGAAGTTATAAGTTACAACAGTGGCACAATTTCCAGATGTGTTTTATATAAATATGGATTAAGGTAGGTGTAGCAGGTTGTGCTAAAATTACCAATCAAAATTTTGATTATTCGGTTTCTGGATAACAGCTTAAGTGATGTTTCCTTTTAAGAGTTATATCCTGAAATGAGGGATGCATTTGCCTTCCAACCAGGAGACCAAGCACAGCACGGGTGAAAATCAGTAGCAATTGTGCAGTGGGTTATGTCTATGTAAGAGTTATTTTTATCCCCATCATCCCGTCACAAGGAGTGCCCCTCTGGTTGGGAGCCTTAGCAGAGAGGTCACGGGCTCTAGGCAGAGGTAGACTGAGTTTCCTTCTTAGGCTTTGATGGACTTTATCAGGTCTGTCTCTGTTACCATAGTTTCCATTTTGTTCTCTAGATAAGAAATGGAAGTGCATAGTTCACAGAGGCCTTGATCAGTCAGTTGACATAGGGTCCCTGCCTGTGGTGAGGTATAAGGGAATGAGAAGTAACTATGCAGAGTCCTGTTGTGTGTAGGTAAAAATCAGTCTTTTTTTTTCCTTCTTTTTTTTCTTTCCTTGTTTGCTTGCTTTTAGCCATATCTCTGTTCACAGAAACTTGGTGTGACATCTGAATCACCAGCTAGGTAAAAGGATATCTTCACAGTTTTATAAGAAGTATTGTCTAATGATTGTGCATTCCAGAAACTCAGGTGTTGTGAGCCCTTTAGTGAGCTTGTTCAGCTCCACCCCTTTTGGCTATGGACATTTTATTGGGAGTCCTACTCACATCACTCTTTTTGCACTACTGTTCCCTTTCTGTTCTTGGGCTTCCTACACTTGCAAGTCCACTCTGAAATTTCAGAGCAGCAAGGACAGTGTCTGTACTGAAGCACTCAGAAGTTGTAAAAGCAGTTGCTGCAGTTAACTACCACTGATAATACCTCTCTCACAGACACAGTCATTGCCTTCAAATATCCTCTCCCTCCCTAAAATTGCTGTTCCTTGCAGCACAAGAAAGGCTACACGAAGGTTAGGGACAAGCCTCCACTGCCCAATACTCTCCCTATTTTACTGTCAGTGGAAATTTCAGATCACTTTATTCCCATGCCAGCATCATTGCCCCTACTTTCTTCATCTCTGGGCAGTGGCCAGGACTTTGGAGTTAATGCAAGTATTGTTGTGCAGAAGCAGTATTTCCTGTCACTGTTCCTTTTACCTTAATAAATAGATAGTATCTGCAAGCGAAGGAAGGCAGTATGTGTTTTCTTTTAATTTATTTTGCAGGCACTGTTAAAAGGTAGGGAACTCATTATGTTCCAGCCAGACAGGAAGTTTTATTTACAATTTCTTACCTCAGTGCAGCTGTGGCAAATTATATCAGCCCTTCATTTTGTGCATTATCATTACTTCCTCACTTTCATACCCTTTCCAGAATTACACTACCACTGACCTGATGAACCCATTTTCTTTTAAAATCACTCCTATTTTGTGTTTAGAGATTGCTTGGGAAAACTCAACAGCAGCAGCTAAAAGAGCAGGCAAGTTGGCCGTGTATAATCAAAAGGTCAGTCTATTTTCAGGTACTTCTTTAGGGCTCCTGCTGAAGAAAGCATGGAGCCATCTGTACCCATATGGGTGTCAAAAGTCTGTTCTCATACACAGCACAAAGGGCAAGGGCAGGGAAAACAGCCACGGACTCCCATGATGGCTCCTGTTTGATCCCGGAGGCTGCAGGGTGCCTGAGAAGATACTCATTCCAGGACACAACCAATTCACCTCCCACCTGCCCAGATGTAGTGATTCACTTCTTGTGCTGTCCCTTTGAAGGAAGGGGATTCTTCCCAAGCCCTGACAGCAGGACTCATAGGTGGAGCTGAAGTGGATGGGTGACAGCATGATAGGGACCAATGACTCTTTGAGGTTTACTTACCTTTTCTGCAGAGACCAAAACTTTCAGTGTGAGCTGCTGATACAGCTGTTTGCAGTTTGCCCTTCTGTTCAACTATCCCTGCTAACTACATCATCATGCTACTGTAATCCCAAACTCCAATTCTGTATTTGTGGGCTACATCTATAGGCTTGAGCTCCAGCAACAAAGGTTCCCTTCCCTTTTCTTGTGGCTCCTTAGCCTGCCTATGCCTCTACCTAAAAAACATGCTTTAACACCATAGACACTAAACCTCCAGTTTCGTGTCTTGCCAGCTGAGCAAGGCAGCATAGCAGGACAAAAAGCTTTGTCTTCTCTTGGGTTTGCGATAGCTTTTCCTTCCATCCCAAGTCCCTGTTTGGCTCCCTGCATCTCCATCTCCATCATACATTTTGTGCTCCTATTACACTGTAACTAATATGCTAAAATATTAGAGAATATACTAAAGAAATGTACTGTTTTATTAAGTAAACTCTGACTTGCTGCTGCTCAGTTTGCTATGAGTTGTGAATTTGCTCAGAGTTATTTTTACTATTGAGAATTGCCAGGCTTTATACTGTGTTTTGCACAGGAACTCAGCTGCCTTTTCACTGTTGTGTTTGTAGTTCCCTTCCAAGGAAGCTGCCTGCTGTTCCCAGGTTTCTCTTTCTTTCTCCCCCTTTAGTATCCTCTTTAAACACAAGAAATGCAAATAAATGATTTAAATTCTGTATTTTGCAGGGAAACTTCCTGCTGAGACTTGACTTAGGCCAACTGATACCTTCTCTCTGCCTGGAGAAAACCTTTGTGCTCCAGACTGAAGACAGGCACTTAAAAGTAAACCTGTTTGGTCTGCCCCTATTAACCAGAAGTGCTGACAGAGAAAATCACATTTTCCCTGTGTTCAGCTCTTGAGAACCACAGGATTGAGACTGTTTATTCAGACTGCTTTATTGTTTGGTATCATCCAATGGGACAGGCTGAGTCGCTACTCGATTCTCATTTCTCTTCATGTGAAGGTTTCAGCTCCCTTGGACTGCCATGAATGCCAAGCAATGATCCTGGTTTTGTCCTGACAGCAACCCCCATGTTTCCACTGGGCTTCCTGGATCGGCAGTCAGAGAGACTATTCCCACAGGCTCTGAACTCCTGCTCTGCTCAGGATGATGGGGGAAGGCATCAACACAGGCTGCCATATGGCATCACCTGGGAGATTTTATGTTACTTTTTCTACTGCCCTTCTCTCAACAGGGCAAGCCCTTGGGGCAGATAAGGATGTATTAAGTGACTGAAAGACATGCAATTGTCCCCTAAAAGGTGTCAGTTCAGTATTGCTGTAGATGAGAGGCAACTGTTCTATTTCTGTCCTTAGTCTGAAATAATTTTCATTAGGATTGCTGAAGGTCCTTCTTTGCTGAATGGGACCTCTACATAATGCTAAAAGGAATATTCTGTTTAATGTTCTGTTTCCCAACCCTTCGTCTTTCCTTCACCCAGGATAACTGCCAGCACATTCGTGAGTTTTTCATTTGAATGAAATTTTGCTCTAGCTGTGGGCAGAATATAGAAAAAAATCAATAGCTATTAAGATACGTGATACTGCAGGATATGGGATCCTACTGGTAGAAAAAGCAAGGACCATCTATTTGTTCACATACCCGAGTGCCTGCATTCATAGTCTGACCTCACTGCCCAGGTCCTGCTCTTCCCCCAGGTTTTCAGTGGGGCTTTTTGTTGCCAAATGCTGAGCAGAGGACGTTTTGCCCATTGCATTCTGCTATGTTCTGCTGTTTCTTGTGAAAGTGCCTTCAGGTACTTTCCCAGGGCTCACATTTATTTGTTCAAGAACAAGTTAAGAAAGAAGAGTGACTGGAGGTTTTAAAACCCATTTTCTTTTTATCTAGTGTTCTGTTAAAGCTTTCCTCCTAAGCAGCTTACAATAATATAAACAACCTGCAGAAAAAACTTCCTGTCAATCTACTGCTATAAATTCCTGCAAGTCCAGGGGCTTCAGGAGCTGTGTATTGCACCGAGAGGCCTTGGAGTCAGAGATAATTATCAGATAACTCACTCCTCTAAAAAATACTCCCCTATATTCAGAGTGAGTGGAGAGCAGGAAGGGGGAAGAGAGGATGGGAGGAGGTGTGCTCAGAGCAGGGGCAGGAGTGGGGGCCCTGGCACGTGGGCTGAGCACGGAGACCATGGGACACACGAGTGCAGCAGCCGAGCGAGCGCTTGCCTCTCCCAGTGCCCCTGGCTGGTGCTTTACCGAGCTCCTTGGCTGTGCACCTTCTTCCTCGGAGTGAAACACGCATTTCTTTCTTCCAGCTTGTGTGGGTGCAGCCCAGGATCCAGCCCCTGGGGCTGCTTTAGCACAGAGAGCAGCCATGGCGCTGTGCTGCTTCGGCTTTGGAGGGGCTCAGGAATAACGAGCAAAATCTAATTAAGAAGAGTGAAATACAGTAGGGTAAGTCAGCTGCACTGGAGTGTGAAATGGAGCCATTATAAAACAAAACACCATACAGCAGCAACTCTGGAGCTCCACAGCCTTACAGGATGCTGACAGACGTCCCTGGCACCAGAGTGGGAATGCAGTGAGAGCCGTTAGTGTGTCAGACTGTCACTGGCCATGGCAGGGCTCTGCTGGCCAGCACAGCTCCTACTCAAAGGGGCAGCAGGAGAGGGGAACATGTCAGGGCAGCACATGGCTTGGCCAGGTTGGGACAGGAGGGATGGGAAAGGGGGCAATGAGAAAGCACTGGTGCAACAGAAAGAGGATGGAAAGGAAGAAGAGCTGGGCAGTGAGTGGTGAGGATGAAGGGCAGCTGTGGAGCAAGGCTGGGCCTTTTCCCCCAGAAAATGAAGAGCTCTGCAGCTATTAGAGCACGGGTTTCCCATCCAAACTGCTGGTAATGGCTGTGAGAGCTGCTCTGCTCTCAGGGTGCCACGCTGCTCTGGGAGGGATTCAGCACCTCCATGTGTGTGCCAGTTTGCCTCTTTAGTGACAATATTTTTGAAAAAAACTTTGAAACAACACCCTCCCACACACATACTCTTTTTGAGTTGGCAGTGTTATGAGATCAACAAGTAAACCTTTAAAATATGGAAGCTGTATTTGTTCTTCATGATGCTACAATTTCTGGAATGATAGAATTAGCTCTATTATTTGAATTGACTTTTTTAAAAAATGAAAAAAATAATCTTGCTGGAAAAGCACCTTTTAAAACACGAAGGAATGGTTTCAATACTCTTAAACTATTTTCAATAGTAATTGCTTGCATTTGCTTCTCTCTAAAAGTTGGAGAAAGGGCATCTTGAATGCATTACAGTAAGTTCAGCCCAAGAGAACCTGCTTTCAAGTATGCTAGAAAGGATATCCACAGTAATAGGATTAGTACAAAGAGAACTTGTTGT
The DNA here is from genome assembly GCA_013398055.1 of Ifrita kowaldi. NCBI lineage: Eukaryota > Metazoa > Chordata > Aves > Passeriformes > Cinclosomatidae > Ifrita > Ifrita kowaldi. The sequence continues at coordinate 286,984 of VZRS01007037.1, forward strand.
CTTTGTATTTAAAATCCTAAGGTTAATTTGTCTTGGTTCCACCCCTCCAAAATTTTTTGTAACAATTTTCTATTGCCAGTCATTACTTAATGATGTTTCACTGTTAAATGCTCACAATATCTAACACCGGCTGGGAAAAATTATCCGTAAAGGTTATCTCAGTAAGGCTTGGATGTAAAATGTCAAAGGACAACTTCATCTCTTTCCTCTTCTTCACCCCCCACCCTTACTTGCAGGCAGGAAAACCAGGGGAACGTTTGCAAAGCTGTCAGACAGGCAGAAGCCTGCTTCCCTCCAGCCTCTCTCAAGAGAGCCTTGGGATGTACTTATTTAAGCTATCAGGGTGTCCGAAGGTGGAAAACTGAAGTCAGAGAAAATTAATAATTTACTAACGCTTTGCTGGAGAACAGCAGGCCTCAACACCCGCCCCTGTCACCTGAAGGACACCTGAACAGTGAGGCCAAGGGGCACCTCCTGCCTGTGTGGAGGGGAGCACCAGCCGGGGACCCTGCTGCCACAGGGGCGCAGGAACACAGATGGATTACCCCTGGCTTCAGGATAACATCTTGTTGGCTTCAGTCCCCTTTTCTTCTGATTTCAGCACTCTGCTGTTCCCCTGCTCTGGAATAAAATGTGGCTAAACACTTCACCTTGAGACCCCCACAAACCCCAATGAATTTAATGCACCAACTTCAGTCTTAGTGGTATCTAGTAGGCTTTCTGGTCCTGCCTCCCAAAACCAAGACACTGCAGACCAACTGCAAGATTCAGATTCAAATAGTGATTTTTTTTTTCTTGCAAGACTAAAGATATTTCTTTGGAACAGACACAACACATTTAGATGTTTTGGGGTTTTTTGTTTTTGATAACTGCAAGTATTTGTGAATGCACCTGTTGAAGTAGGTGGGAGACCTATGCAGTAGATCAAAGCTGCTCACGGAAAAGTCTTTGCAGGATCAGTTTTATGTTATACCCCACATTTCTCCAAAGCAGCAAGGAAGAACATCTTTGTGCTTCTGAGATCAGCATTCATTCTCCAGAACAGCCTAGGTGTTTATTATTAATCATCTGTGTAACTATCCATCTGTGGTCTGTTTGCAGGATGGAGAACCAGCAGCAGCAATTATGATCAAGCCTGGCTGCAGTCTTTGGCCTTGTGTGCTGGCTTTGGTTGGGGTATAGAAAATCTTCATCTTACTTCCATGAAGCCAGCAGTCCAAAGCTTGACACTTTTTGTACTTTGCAGTGCTCTTTTTGACCCATGTCCCTCTTGCACCTTAGATGAGGAGCTCCTGAAAGCTGAGTGTGCTCTTTGTCGTTCCTTCTCAGTGGCTTTGTGCAGTTGTAGAGTCCCTTCACACGGTTGATCATTCTGGCACCTCTTTGTGAGTGCTAGCAAGGGGTCACAACTGGCCATGCAGCTTTGTAGTGCAAACGGATTAAAACAGGAACGTCCTGGAAACCAGAGAATCTGGGAGTCTAATGAAGGTCTGGGATTTGTGACTGCAGATTTTTCATTGGTAAATGCAGCCCATGGGGGGAGACACACACTGGTCAAGGTCAGAACTTCAACATTTTTATCTTCTCTTTTCCTGGTGTTTCTTCAGATTGGTTTCAGCTTTTCTATTATTTGGGTTTCCCATATTTGCTTACTTTGTTTCCTGTAGCCAATGAGCAGAACAAGTGTCTCATTATCAGAGGTCTGATTGCATTCAGTGGGTGAGTGTTACAGTCAATGCTTTCCTCTTGAGTACGCTGTGCTATGTATTGATGGAACTGGGTAAAATACCTCTTGTGTATCTACTGGAATCAGCCCAAGGTAGTTTTGTCAACACAGTGTCTCTCTGTCAGTACCATCTTTCCTATCTTGATGTTTCTGTGACAAGATTTGTTTTCACCTATGCAATATCTTGATAATGAGGTTTATTGACTCTGCCTGAGACAGGCATTTTGCACCTACACCAAAGAATTTTGAAAAAAGAATTTTGAAGAATTTTGAGGACAGAAAACCTGCCCAGGTAAAATTTGATGTGTGACACGTGTGTGCATGTTCCCATTCATTGAGGTTTTAGATAACTGTGTTCACAATGGGTAACAAAAGCATAGAAATACCGTGGGAGTACAAAGGGACTGTTTCTGTTCCTTAAGCTTTGATAACATGTTGACATCCTTAGTGAAACGACAGAAGGGGTCAATATCCTTTGCTGTCTTTTTCAGTGACATGTTTTGGAATATTTTTCTTTTTATTCACATGCCCTCTCTGTTCTCAGGTGAATACAGTTGTAGCTCTCTCTTATGGACAGCTCTTCTCTGTTTTGTGCTGCGTCATAGAGGTACAGATATCTGACAGCTGCAAAACATGCCTCAGATAATTCACTGAATCCTGGTGGTGTGGCAAGCAAAACCCTTGAAAATCCCCACTGCTTTTGTAACTGCATAACAGGAAACCCCTGATGCCGGGTTCATAAAGGATGGCTTTGCAGGACTATGAGAAAATCCTCACCATGGTTTTGGAGGTTTAAAAAAAAAAAATCTCTGCTATTATTTTTGTAACAAACAAAGTTTGCATCTCTTTTCAAGTTCATGACCTTGACAGCATAAATGCATACAAAACTTCATCACTGGGATGCTACATTTTTTGAATTTTTTTCTGAAACAGTCATTTTCCCCTGAAGATATCCTTGTCCCTTATGCCAGTCTCCCCTGCTTCTTTTTTTGCAATATATGAAACTATTGGCTCCAGCTGTTCTGTTGTTTGGAAAGACCTCAACACAGCTGGTGATTATAGAGAGAAATGTTATTTAATGGGCACAAAAGGACCTGATGGCTGGTAGCAGATTCCTGGTTGGTGGGCAGCACTGCTGGTACCCTGCTGGGACAGGCCATGTGCTAGGGTCCTCTCTGGATGTGCCTCAGGGCACAGCCCTGGCACAGTGGCACTGATGTCTGCTGCCGTCCCTCCGCTCCGAGACACGAGCTCTTCCCAGCCTCAGTAAGACCCTTCACTCTCCTATGCCATGTGTTTCCCTGGGCTACCTACAAACCTACCAAGGAAGGCAGATTATTATTCTGGACCATTTTTTTCAGGGTGAGTATTGAGAAGGGAAAGAAAGATGTAAGCGCAGCCTTTCTTCTGCTGGGATCACAGTGAACACTGTTACTGTGGTTTTTGACTTGGCACATTGTTTCCCTTTTCTGGATTAACCCCAAAAATATAAAACCATTTCTAATAAGGCTGGTTGTGTTTTCAGATATCTTTGTAATTACAGGAGTATGAGATGTGGCATGCACATCTGTATCCCCGCAAATGACTCTGCCGCAAAGGAAGTTTCTCATTCTATTCTTAAGTAACAAATCTTTTGCAGCTACCCCCATATTGTTAATATTCATCAGGGAAGGCTAGATAGTCAACAGCAGAATCCACAGAAGGGTTGTATATATGGTCACAGAAGCAGAAGGGTTGTCTCTTAGAGCTGGAACTCTCTCCATGTCCCATAAAAGTCTCTTGGATTTGTGCATCAAGGCTATCCCTGAAAGCTAGGGATATTAGTAGTGGTTCTTGTGCACCAAATTAACTCAAGCATGGATTCTCTGTGGCTCACCCACAGCTTTCAGGTGGTCATTCCCTTTTTTGCTCTTGATCTTTACATATTTGGACCTACTGACTTGGAGGGGAAGAGCTGGTGTGTGGATGTGGCTTGCCAAGGAGCCAGCTTGCAGCACGCTCTCACAATGCAAAAGCTCCTCTTTCTGAGTGTTTTCTGCAAGAATAGCTGAGATAATCAAGCCTTCAAAGCAAACAGAGGAAGAAAAAACAACCCTCAAACCAAACCTCAAAATTTTAGCCAGGGCTATTTCCAAGCTCTGTCAACAATGCTTAAGTGAGCTGGGACTTCTCTGACAGCAGAAGTTGTAGGTGGAAAAATTTCACCAAAAAAAACCAAACCAAACCAAAACAAAAAACCAAACAAAAAAAAAAAAAAAAAAAAAAAAAAAAAAAAAAAAAAAAAAAAAACAAAAAAAGGAAAAGGAAAAAGCATATGTGCAGCAGGCCTGTGAAACAGCAGTGCTAGAAGACAGTTTTTAAAGGTCAGAATTATTATAGGACATTAATTAGCAGACTGATAATGCTCAAATTGCCTTAGCAAATTTAGACACTGTGTAAGGTAATATGCTGCAAGGGGTGCAGCCACCTGAAAAGAATTTGGACACTTTAACAGAAAATATGTCCTGCTCAGAACAGAGCTAGAAGAACATAATGACAAAACAATATAACTTCCCTAAAGTAATTAGGAGGTGGTAGTGAGAGTAAATAAGCTTTTGCAGAACACAGTGTTAGTGAACCAAATGAGAGCAAATAAACTGTGCATCAGGTTTTCTTCAAGTGCAGGAAAGAAGGTAGCTAATCATGGAATTTTACAGTGGTACTTGAGCTGCTAGCAAAAAGCAAATGCGTCTTTGCAAAGAGGGCAAGCTACAAAACAGATTGAATACACTTATCAATTCCTGATCCCAAACATTCCCCAGCCATCAAAAGTCTTTGATGCATAAGTGAGGTCTTCATTTGGCCCCTAGAGAGCTTGGGTAGGTTACATAGATTTCAGGAACAGTCGTTGTCATGCATTTACATTTCTAAGAGAAATGAATAAAAAATAAATCTGAAACGTATTCATTTTTTTCTTGCTTTTAAATACAAAGTAGATCACGGCTGGACATGTATTCCTTGCAATTCAGAAGTTATTTTGCTACTTCTTTTTTGATAATATGACATTGGCTAAAGAAATACTTAGAAACTGATTTTTGGGAGTTATCTGTTTATCTGGTCATTCTGTGCATATTTTAACAAGATAGCAGCTGTTGGAGGGGAGTAGTAATCAACTTCTAAGTTTTCTTCCTTTTTATGTGTGGCTGAACTGCAGAATTAAAACTGAATTTTGAAGATGTTTATATTTAGGGAATTGGCTTCATTCATTGTAGATAGAGTATTTCTGAAACTTGGGGTAGCATTTGGCTTCCATCTCTAGCCTTTCAGCTTGTAGCAGTGCACAATGCAAGGTAGGTGTGTGGAGGTATTGTACTCAACTCATCTATAAATGTAAAGGTTTTGTAGGCTTTGTATGTCATACATACATATGAAAGACATGTATGTGTATGATATATATATATATGTGTCTATGTATATATTCTTAGCAGTATTTGCCAAGAAATGGTTCTAGTGCTGCAACATTATCTTAAATTACCTGTTAAAGGTAGTTGTGAAAATCGTAGCTAATTTGTCTTCCCAACTGCGTGACGAAAATTCTAGTTTTACTGTGAGTTCTGTGATAGAGTATAAAAAGAGTTGGAAAGAGGATACATCTTCCAAAACATGGAGCAGGGAGTTCAAATTTAGCTGTGTAGAATATTTTTCCATTATGAATTTCCATTGAATTGGCTCAACAGCCCAAGATAAAATCAGCTGAAGATTTCTTTTCTTTTTCTTCACATTTGATGGGGACATGTAGATTGAGGTTAGAACTCTCCAAAGATTATCCTCTGAGTGCCAGCTTTTAATGAATCCCATTTGTTTTCTTGATTAAGTCTGCTATTACCCCTGTTTAGTCTTGTCACGAGCCCATTAGCCAGAATTTTCATATCATTGTTTAGAAGAGAAATTAGCCCAGAAGAGCAGCAGTCATCATCAAGACAATTTTCAGTGTATTTAATATAGTTTACAATATGTGAAATCAGGAGCTTGTAGTCTCATACACCTCTATTAAAAAAACCCAGCAAAACAGAACAAACACAACTGTTCTTTGTGGTGAAATTCACAGGCCAATAAGGGCTGCAGTCAGATATCAGGTTGGGGTGATAACACTGTGTATCACTAGTGCACACACTGCCACAAGGTCTGTTTGGTGAACCTGCATCTGACAGGCTATGTCAGGTCTATGATTTGTGTGACAGAAGCTTCTTTAGGAAGAATCAACTCTCAAAAGGTTTGACCTCTTATTTTCAAAAGATAAGCATACAGGAGGCTTACTGAGCCGTGTGGTCAGTCACAAAGTACTCAAGAGCTTTGGAAGTGCTTAAAAGCCATGTGATGGGTACAGTGAAAAGTGTAACACAGGTGTAGCAGAGTTTTGGAAATTCTTGACTTTCTTGAAAATGTTGTGAGAATAACCCTTTAGGAATTTAAATATCTCCATCCCTTTTCAGATTCTCTAAATGAAAAGAGCAGCATAGGGTGAGGTGTACTTTTTAAATGACATTTTGTAAATTTCAAGGGATGCCATTTCAACCTCTCCTGGAAGTCTGAAAACTTGGACAAAAATTTCCAGAGCTACAACAGAAGTATTTCAGTGGTGAAAAGAGCCAGAATGAACTGCAGCTGAATCATGGGGTTGTGCCCTGCCATTATTCTGTAATGGGAAACATGACTTTGCCATGTGCACGGAAGGCAACATTGCAAATACTTGGACATCATGCCATCACGTAAGATTACCCATTCAATGCCCTCTTTCTATTTTCTTATTTTCTTTGTGCCACTCTAAATGACTAGGCTGGCCTGCTGGCATTTCCCTTTTTCCTTCTGCTTTTCCCGTTTTCTGCCTCCTTTTCTGTAATTTCTGAAACAGAGTGGGATCTTGGCGCTTAGAGCTTAAAGCTCCCACGTCACTTTGTATTGGATGAACAGTGTGAGAAACATCCAGTAATCAAAGTGAAAACAACTCCAATCATATCACTGTTCCACAGGAGCTCCAGAAAATGCCAGGAAGAATTTGATGCATTTCTAGCCCCCAGAGGCTGTTACGGAAAACACCAGTTGATAATCACAGTTTTTGGGTTTCTTGCTTTTTTTTTTTCTTAAACTATGTGAATTACTGAAGGAAAATCTTTTCCCATATCCTTACTAGAGCTGGATCGAAACAGAAGGACCCATTTCATCACTAACCACATCTAAATAGCTTAATTTCTTGGCTGGATGGCAGAGAAACATCTTTACAAAACTGGTAAATGACCGTGACTACCTCTCCAAAGAATTATCTCCTAAGAATAATTCAGATGCTGTAAGAGAAATGTACTCACAAAAAGCAGCTTTTCCAAACCCCTGTAGCTTCCCTGCATAATATTCTCTCTAGCTACAAGCCTCTCTTCCTTCAGTAAATCTATTATAACCCTTCCAGTCTGTTCTGCTTTACATACTCACCACCATTAATCTCTAACAAGGTTAAGGGTGAGTAACAATTTAAATTACTTTCAAATACAGCTGAAAAGCCTATTATAGATGCAACCTTGAACTTTAATTGTATAAAGACAGCCACTTCCTTAGCATTCACACGAGTGATAGAGTTTCTTGCTTATAAGTCTGTCGGGACTTTCTGGCTGTGTTGGCAGCTATTTATTCTGCCTCTAGACTTTGAAAAAAGAAATGCATACGTTTAAACACTGTAACATCACAGTATCTGTTGAAATCTGTAATGATGAAGGTTGTAACATATTTGAGTTGGAGAAGTCAGACTGGTTAATTGTATGTTATTCTTCCTGCTATTTTACTAGGCTACACAAGAGGTTGCTGAAATCCAGCGTTTGTTTTCAGATATACGTTTATGCTTTTTAAGGAAATGATTGTAAAGAGCCAGAGAAGCTTTGAAATGATGTTGCTCAAATATTTCCCAGCATTGGCACAAACTAAGCAAATAAGGGTAAGCTCAAAGGATCCACGAAAGGTAAACAAAGAATCTCCTTAAGGCTGGCTTATAGTTGGTAATGGAAAACTATGGAAGTGCTTTTGTGGTCTCATAGTTTCAAAGCTCTCTGGTACTTCTGATTGAAAAGATCACCACCAAAACAAAACAAGCCATACCCAAACAAAACCCAACAAAACCCCTCCGAAGTCAGTGTATTGGGTTAGAACACCTATGGGCTGAAAGCTCTCTTCACAGGAATGATACCTCTCTCATGGCCATAAGCATGGACTTGATGGGAGGGATTACTTCCAGAGCTGAAAATTTGTGCTTCATACCTAATAAATTCCTATTAAACTTTACAAAGAGGGTAACAAAGGTGGTAGCAAAGGTGTTAACATCCTTATGAAGGTGGAAATGAGGTTGTTGCTCATGCAGTGCAAGCAGCTTGCAAACACATCTGAAACACTGGTATCAGCTAGGGGTCTGCTCCGTCCTGGAGCAGCTGTGTAAAAGATCAAGTGAGGTTTTCTTTGTTTTGTTTTTACCAGCAATGAGCTATGTTACATCAGGTTTGTTAAGCATAGATATAAACATTTTGCCTTGAATACATTTGATCAAATAATTTACCTCTTGTTTAGATTAAAATACATTTATCAATCTCATTAATTTTCATTAGATCAAGGATAATGTGGTATGAGTATAGCTTCCAGAGAGCTGCAAGGAGAGCCCTGTAATCCTTCCACTGCCTGCAATATTCCTTGAGCCTCTGAGACACAAAGCAATGCTCTGAGCCACGGATCCCTCTGTAGGAGCACATTTGCTCTCCCTTAGTTGAAACTTTTAAAGACATTTTTAGGCTTTAGAGTTTGATACTAACTGAGCATTTTACCTAAGATATTCTAATTCAGACTTCTTAGAACAGAAAGAGTAGCACTTGGAAAAAGAAAATTTGTTTCAGAGTTGCACTGAAATTTTGTGATCCCTAGGCAGAGATTTGAGATCTCTGTATTTCCTCTTCATTCAGAAAATGAGACGCAAATTTTAAAAATGAGACACATTTTGGAAGATTATTTTCTAATTTTATAATTCAGCTAATGAAATGCAGCTAAGTTAATACAGGACATGATATTAATTAACAGGAAGATGCATGTCCTCTTTAGGATACTTATCAACAACATTGGTGAAGAGATGTCGGCAGGAGCACTGTGGTGATAGCATTGGGATATTATGTAATGTTGAATGCACCAATTCTGAATAATACTGACTTATGCCAACTCCTAAATCAGTTCAGCCCCTTCCCAAAGCCTTCCCATCTGGAAAACAGATTCATTTCTAGGAAGAATGTAATGAGACAGTCCTCATGGTATGGGTTTTTGACTGATTAAAGGGTCATATGCCAAGTCCCTTTATGGTGCCACAGAAGGAAGAAAAACTAGAAAAAAAATTAGAATTAATCTACTACATTGAATAAAAAAAAAGTGTAGCTTTCCTGCTATACAACAAGCTACTAGAAACTTCTAAAAATGCAAAGAAACATTTTACTTCCTTAAATGTTTTTTCTTTTGAGTACTGAGCAATTATGCATCTTAGAGGTGGTTAATTTTGTGAGCAGAATATTAATAATTTATGAGTGTGTTAAAGGTATTGATCATACAAGGGTAGAAGCATTATGCTTGAGCTCCTTTTGTAATCCATTAAAAAGGAGGTAAATTGCTTCAGTTTCATATTAAAATATGAGGCTAGCTGACTGTAGTTTAAAACATATGTAAAGCTGTTTTCCTGTTTAAACTGCAGTCATCCATCGTTGGCATGGTGGTAACACACAAGGATTTGCTGGGACTCAGCCACAGACATCCAAACTAGAGGCTTTCTCCTTCCCCCCGTGCCCTGCCCATGTTTCCCCCAGCCCTGCCTGCCTGGCCCATGAGCCCACTCCTTGCTCTGGGCACTTTCAGGATCTGATCTCTGCAGCCATGGCAGCTGGGCTCCATTTCTCCTGTGTGTGTCCTGTTTCTGGACTTGGGACACTACACTTGGAAGTCAACAGGAGTTATGTAAATTCTCCTGAGGAAATGGGGGGTATCTGCTGTGGAACCAGACCTATAACTTGTCTTTTTTGGTTTTTACCAGCCCTGACGGTTTTGTCATAGTTGAGCACAAATACCATAAACATTGTATTTATGCAAGGTGAGTACTTGCAGCAAAGTCCATGAGGCTTCTATGGATCCAGGAATCTACCTGAATGTTACTGCATCAGGGATTTAGTGTGGCTTTGAATTGTTAGCCCATTTTATCATGGTTGCATGAATAAAGTTTTAATCCTCAGGCTCAGGATCGTGGGGTGTTTCTGACAGGAAGGAATGTAGGCATTGAAACCCTCTCCTCCTATTCCTGTTCTAAGGTAGAAGGAAGAATGATATAAACCAGAGGAAATAAATAATTGGTGAATAATTTTATTAATGAAATTCCTTCTGGACCACCAACCTCATTATTTGTTTATCAGCCAGGCTTCTACTAAATCTATTCACAATTAAAAAAAAAAAATTACCAAGTGAACAGTATTGAACCAATCCTTAATTAGGGCAGCTGAGATGTCTTGTATAATTAACTGGACTTTGTTCATAATTATTTCCTGATAGTTGGAATTGTTTTCCACAAGTAACAGAGCAATAATAATGGTAACACCAAGAAATCCTTGATTTTTCAGGATAGAATAATGGCCAGGCTTATTGTGCTTAAGTTGCATAAGACCTATTTGTTCCCACTGATAGCTAAAAGTAATCACACCAATTTGTCTGGGCCACATGGGGAGGGTTTGCAAAATCAGTTCTTTTAATGTAGAAACAAGTATGCATCCAAATTTTTGAAATGTGGCTTTTCTAATGTGTGTTTTACGATGGTCAGCCTGAGGTGACTCCTCAGCCAGCCACATGTGAATCCTGGTCCTTAACCAGAGAGAGAGAGATCAAAGCTGGTGCCCGCTATGACCATGCTGGGTTCTGCTCAGTGAAATAAATAACTGAAGTCATCTATTGCTGATACTACAGAGATTAAAGAGCTGCAACTCAACAAAGATCTTCCTGGGCCTCCAAACCAGCAAGGCCACTGAGTGACCCTATGGCTGGGCTGCAGGGATGAGGCTGCCCAGGAGGGGTGCCCACACTGGTGGCCATGCCACACTCTGCCACCAGCACTGTGCACACAGCCACCAGCAGGCACAGCGCTCCGCATGCAGGGACGGCAGGGAGCACGTGTTGGTTGGTGGCTCTGGAAACTTCTGAATGTAACAAGACCTCGCTGATGTAAGTGATTCTTTGTGAGAAGCTGGGAACAAGGTAAACAGTTTTTTCACAGTTTATCACGACTCCTTTAGTCCTCCCTTTTGATGCTGGCTTAGAGCACAGTGTCAGCTGGAAGAATGCTGCAAGAGTGCCATACATAGTCATGCATCCCACTGTGGGGAAGTTTCGGCAGACTCCAATCTATGGGCCCCTTGGAAAGAGGTGTTTGCTAGACCACTGCCTCTGATTTCAAGAGAATGAGTATCTGCTCTAATAATGAGGAAATATTAGTCGTTACAACTCAGGGTTGTTTGGAATTCATTATGAAGCTGCATAAAAGAGCATGTGGGTTAAACAGGTTCATTGCTAATTAATACCTTTACTCCTAACGAAGTAGCTCCTTGCTCTTGGGGTTAGGCAGAGTGTGAGAAGAAAAACAAGCAGGAAGTTGTCTGCAGGCTCTTTCAGGACTGAAACAGCAAATGAGTATGTGTAAAGTTTAGGGAGCCAAGCACCAGCACAAGGTGAAACTCATCGCCACTCGACTCACAACAGCCCTAAGGCAGCAGGGCTGAACTTGTATGATCAAAACAAGACTTTGTTTCTAAAACTCCAAAGTTCAGAAAACCAACAAGAGATCTTTTTGGTATAATTTTGTGTGAGATTTGCTTAACATGAGTAATCTTCCTGGGAGAGAGCTCGGATGGTGCCGTGTTGTGTTCAGGCTAGAAAATGCAGAATAAAGGTTATGAGAATTATTCATCTGCCACTGTCCTCCTTCCTGGCAAAGACTCCTCTGATCTGCTCATCTATAAGGAACCTGGTGAATTTGGGTCATTGCTTTCGGATCACCCTGTTGCCAACAGTGTAGCCAAAGTCCATGAGCAGTTGAACACTTTCAGGATGTTGAGAGGATATGAGCAGTGTGACTCCTTGCTCCTGGAGGGTAGAAAGCGTGGTGTTACCCTGACAATCATTCCTGTTTACGTCCTGTTCATGAATCAACTGACCCATTGCCTATGCATTTTATGTTACTAACTAATGTCTAATTATTTCTTTCACTGTTGAATTACTTGCAGCTCTCTTTAAAGTTTAGTAGGTAAGAAGATTAAAACATAAATGCCATTAAATATGCTTTAAATATCAGAGCTATTGAAATACTTCCAGGTTCTGTATCCTCTTAAAAAATAATCCCTATTCAAAACAGAGAGGAAATGTCATCTGCGTGAGTGTCTTCTGAGTTTAAGATTGGATTATACAGGGAATTATGTAAAATAGCTTTGGAAATCTGATAATTAAAAAAACTTTGGACTCTTTTATTGATGACATTTTAAACCTCTGTAACACTTGGGGAAGTTTTCTGTGTTGTACATGTGCTGTTAACCTCACATGTGAAATTTTCTTGCATAACTTCATGTGAATTAATGGTCATAGGGTCTGAATTTAGATTCAGTCAAGCTGAATGTGCTATGATTCAAAGGCAGTTACTGGATCTACATGAAGTTAAAGTTGGGGTGTGTGCAGATCAGGATGTTGCTCTCAGTCACCTTGTGGAATGTCCTCTATCTCCGTAGGGAAGTCAGGAAGAAAATAGCCAGAGGCTAATGTTAGCTGAATTACTTATGAATGTCCTCCGATATCATCCTGTATGGGAACACCACAACATCCCCAAATAGAAATCCTCAGAATTTCAGTGCCCATTTATTAATGAGCAGAGTTACTCCAGTGAATCCCTCCGAAAAGGCCCAAATAAAGTCCCATTACAGCCATTCCAGTTTGCACATTTAAATGTCATAGCAAAAGGCTTACAAACAGTCAGGCCAGGTCTTTGTGGCTGCCCCAAGCCCTGCAGGTTGTGTCCAACAGAATGCCAAAGCATCTGTAGGATGCTTTCCATGGGTCTGCTAGCAGAACTGGGAAACAAAGAGGTCCTTGGACCAGTGTGATGTACCAGGGAACAGAGCTCATTTCCAGGAACAGCAGACAGGATTTCTCTCCAAGGTTGGTAGATATTCTGCTTTAGGAACAGCAGACAGGATTTCTCTCCAAGGTTGGTAGATATTCTGCTTTGTGGGGCAGAGAGAAAAACCGTTACATCAGCTCGGTTTTTCACATCAATGAATACACAGCACAGACTTTGGCAAAATGTCACAAGACCTGGAGGAGAGTACTGTGATGGATCCTGGAGCCTGGGTGTGGCCCTGCCATCTCTGTTTTCCCAGCACACACCAGACCTGGGCCACACAAATCACGATGGCTCTGTGTTTGTGGTCACTCACCCGGGTGCTGGCGTGTGACTCCCTGTGCCTTGCCCCTCACAGCAGCTGAGTTGGGAGACATGCCCACTTATGTAGAAGTGCTCCTGATAAATATTGACCAGAGAATTTATCATAAATATGCAATGAATCTATGAGCTAGTGAGAAATGTTAAAGCAGACATGTTTAGGACAGAGGCTTTCAAAACAGGCCAGGAAAATTCTTATTCCAGCAAGAGGTGATATGCGCCTATTCTTTCTTCAGCTGGCTAAGCAACAGCGGGAGTGTTTCCTACTAAACAGCCTCATTAGCATAAGAATAACTACAGGGTAAATTTTCAAGCTCATTCCAAGTGAATTCAAAGGGGGGGAAATATTCTTTTAATATGCGCAACTCATGCAAACAATGATATGAAACTAATTCATTTCATCATATTATCACCATATCATATTAACTTAAAAGAAATAATAATGCAACATGGAAATGTTTGCATATTAGAGAGAACTCTCATTGTACCCTATTAGCACCATATCGTATTAGTATTGCATTAGGCTATTATGCTACAGTGCTAAAATGATGAAATCCCACTGTGAAAACTGATATTGAATTCTTGTAATGTTTCGGAACCATTTTTAGCACTGAAAATAAATAATTCATGAGAGCAGATCTAATGAATTGATGAAAACCCCCCATCCCTTGACATTGTGAGAGTATTTATGAATGTAAAGTCATGAACAGGATTTTTTTTTTAATGGAGATGGGCTGGGACTGAAACATCTGGCTTATCACTTGACCCAGTGTGCTTATGTCACACAGAGCATCAGGTTGAGTGGCCACATTTCTCAGTTAACACAGCGAAGGTGGTATCTAAGAAGTGGCCTGTTCCAGGATCAGGCATGCACAGCTCACCTTTCCAAATGGGCTGTCTCAGGGAGCTCTCCATGATGTACTGAGACCCCTGAGCAATGAGACCCTGCTCAGCACAGGGTCACTGCACTACTGCTACTCTGGTCCATCTGCATTGGCTTCTTGAGTTGTTAAGATCTGAGACTAATGGCTAAATGCTAATGAGAAAATATGTATTTAACTTGCAGGCTTTTACAGAATTATCCTTTCACTTACCCAGCATTTGGTGCTATGGTGTGATTGCAAGGGTAGTTTTTACTGCAGGCAGTGCTGAACTTTGTTTTACGCAGATGTATTGCTGGCAGACCAGATCCCGTGACTCTTTCGGAAAGCAGAGGCTGTATGATGAACTAGTGAGAGTTAACTCAGCCTTTAGGAGCCCCATGAGGAGCAGCTGAAGCAGACAGCATTGCCCGTCCCTGTGCCTGGGAAAAGAGGGAGCGGCTGTGCTGGCACAGGCAGCAGGTGAGCTGTGTTCTGAGTTAGTCACTGATTTACAGTCTAAATACAGTCACCTTGTTCCTTTCTTGCTGCTCTCCAGCATCTCTTGGATTATGCTGCAAGTCTCTCCTCTGGCATCCTGCATGTGTGTCTGATTCCATGCAGCACTGGCAACCCTCGATCCAAACCATGCTGCTGCATGAGCTATAGGAAAAGTGGTAACACAGGACCCCTTCACAAATCCATTCGTTTCCTTCTCACTGAGGTGTAAATTCAGAGTAGGAGATGCAGGGAAAGCAAAGCTGGATTACTGTTTCCTGTGCTTTCCAAAGGGGATGTGAGGATGCTGGCATGCTGTGTACCCTGCCTGCCAGGCTCAGAGCAGAGCCCATGTATGCCATGTCTTGAAAGCTTATTGTCCTCTTCAGGCTTGCCCTTTCTTCAGCAGTCGGGAATGCATCTGCTGTGCTTGCAGTGGGAAACATAAATCAGGTGGGAGGAATGACTCTGGTTTCAGTGCAGGAGGCAGCGATGTGGGGGAAGTTTCTCGAAAGGTCATCAGGAGTCACACATTCTCAATACTTTCACCTAGTCTGGAGATTTCAAGGAAAAAAATACAACAGAAAGCTAGGGGATGTTTTTGATTTTGCAGGATACAAGGTCAGTGCATTATGACCTTGTTCAGAGCAGAGAGGGAGCTGATGGGGAGTGAGATCCCAGGAACAGCATTATGCAGAGTAAGAGTAGGTGAAGAAGTATGAACTGTATCCTGTAACCCCTGACAAACATGTTATGCACATGGCTGTTTGCTTCACGACTGGCTGGAGCAATGGATCCATTCAAGAGAAGTTTGATGGTGGGGTAGTGGGGGAGTGTTTGTTTTCTCTCTGCTTTTTTTCCCCATGCACAGTTTTGGTTTTCTGTCCTTTCCTGTAGAAAATACTGCTTTAATCATTGCAGAGATGAAGATAGAGTTCTGCTTAGCTCCCATATTTGTGTTCGAAACTTGGAAAATTACAAGTGCTTTGAATTTATCCTGGCCAGTTCAGCTCCTTCTAGTTTTCACTGGTGATATTAAATTACACATATGTTGCTAGTGAAAATAATTTCAGTTCTTCCTGTAGTTAATACGTAAAGTGTATAAACAACATGTTTGAGAGCTGCTTTTTTTTTTCTGTGCTGTATTTTTCTGCTAAGCTGAATACCAGACCTCACATTTATTTGTAAGGTAGGTAGAAGAAAATTTTCCTCTGAGCTGCAGAGATACTTCAGTATTCACCTAATTCATACCCAAAGCAATGGATTTTTTAATGTATGAACCACAGTAATGGCATGCAACACATGCCATCTCAACACCAGCAAATAAAAACATAGGTTTATTTCACCAGAATATTTTTTACATATATATAGATAGATAGGAAATGGACCCTAAGTTAACTAAACAGGCAGTATTTTTCTGCTGTGCTTCCAAAGTAGTACTTAAAATAGATTCAAGCAGTTTGTTGTGGCTTACTGAGTTTGTTTATATGGGTCAGTATGGCCTAATTTTTCATGTGGAAGCTCTTCTCCAATTATAACCATGAATCATTTTAGGTGAATGTGACAATTCATGAATTTTTCCACGGCTATAAATATTGGACATTTAGAAAATGCACCTTAACCTCCAAACATTTACTCCCACAATTACCATCAAATGTTGTGGTGAGCTGGAAACAACTGTCGCTAGTGAAGATCACAGTATTTTGTTGGAAAAGTGAGTGAGATCGTGGCTGGGATGTTCCCTGAGCCCAGGAGGGAAGTCAGTGCTCCTGCACACACAGGAGGCAGGTCCTGGGCTTGGGGCACAAACAGCCCCCAGGGACAGAGCCCAGGGAGAGGTTTGCAGTCGGTGCTGCTGGGGCTCGGTCTGAGCACCACGGAGGGTACGTCCCTGGCTCATGTTCCACCTGTCTTTGCTGGTGGCACCTGCCAGAATGCAGAAGGGTGAGCTCCCATTCTGGACAGAAGCAATTTCCTCTGCCCATGAGGTAAACTGGCTTCTGTGAGCTGTTTGCCAGTCAACAGGTATGGTGAATCCCAGCTTTAGGAAATGCCTTTTCCTTTATTAACTAAAAATTGCCATATGCTTTATTAAAATTCTGGCTGTTGCAGTGAAATATCTAATAGGAAATATTATTGCAGATTGGACTGTTTCAGCGCTGGCATTATTTTTGACATTCATGAACAGCTCTTTCAGTGGCATATTGGATCTCCCACAGAGACTGGTATTCAAACAGCCTACTGTTTTCTGGGCACAAGTGTTCACGTCTACTTGCCACTCTAAAACCCTATTTTAATCATGAGTTTGAAGCTTAGATTTTGTTTCTGCTCCCTGTGAATGAATAAGGCTGGTGTGATTCTGCTTTTGCACTTGGTTGCATTTGGCTGCTGTGGGGATAGGAATGGTTGCTGTATAAGTTAGCGGCTCCCAAACACGTTTCGCTATTTCAGTATTCCACAGCTCTGTGCTTCCTATCATCCCCCGTAACTGAGGACTGCAGACTCCTCCTTGCTGCTGCAAGGTTTGGTCCCACTGCAGGTAGGGGAGACACATCTGCATGGCACATTGCAGTAGGGTATCATGAATAGCCCAGTGGGGCTGTGAGAAGAGCCATCAGATGTACAGATTTCTCTTCTTTTTGGGTAGCCTGAATCTCTGTACATTTCCCTGGGATGCAGACACACTCCAGTAATAACTGTATTGTATTGCTCTAGGAAAAATTCTTCTTGTGTGTGCTGTATTCCTTCATCTTGCCAGGAATCACTGAGAGACCAGGGCAAGGGCCAACATCCCAGACTGTTCCACTGGATATCTGCCCAACCTTTTTTCTTCCTTACCTCTGATACATCTCTACCATACATCTCCTATAGTCTTTGTTTCCCTGCTCATTCATGTTTCCGATGCCAAAAATCTAAAGCCAGACCCCCAGTAGTATTGACCTCCTTGTGCCTGTCTGTTTCTAAATAGCAGGGGGGAGAATTTCTATCAGAATCAGAAAGTACACGGGTTGAAGATGTCCGTAGCTGTGTGTGAGCTGGATTGAAAACAGCTCAGCTTCTTAAAAATTCAGTTGGGTTTATCATGGTGAATACAGCAAACTTGTCTTGTTTTCCAGAGCATATCTCAAACAAGTGTGTGCTCAGCCACCAAGAAAGGCTTCAACCTGAGCTTTTAGGCTGGGACTGTGAGCTGAGGTGCCCAGGAGCTGGAGAAGCCTGGATCCAGTGTGACATTAGTGCCTCTGTCCAAGGTGCAGCAGGAGAGGGGCGGTGTAGTGATGAGGTGGGAGACAGCCTCTCTTCCCAGCACCCAGCAGGATGGTGAGAGTGAGCCCTGCCACCCCACGCAGGCAAATGCAACAGTACCATCACTGTGCTTCAAGGGGTAGATGTGGTGAGTCTGCAGAGGCTGCCTTTGGTTTTTGGAAACAAAAGCCATGATCTTAGGGGCCTTCAGGAATCTGAGCAGTTCTTCAGAGCATTTGGTTTAGATAAGTAGAAGTCATCAGCACCATCTATTTTTTGTGGTAAGTATTATGAGTGCTCATCTGATGAAATGCTAAATGAGCTATGCCGTGTCACTGCTGGAAAGATTTCATTACATGGAGGAAGTGCTGGGTGCTCATTTACTGCACACAAAAATTTCTCAGAACAGTGACTCTCTCCAGCAGCTCTGTTGTTTGAAAGGAACACCAAGATTGGTGCTATGATAGAGACAACCATAAATTTGTAAACAGTCATGGACGTGATAGTGAGGGGACAAAATCATGGATGTGAAATGAGTCTTAGGCAGATGCTGAGATGGTTCTGAAAACAGTCAATGAGATGCAAGGTTAGACTCATAAAAGGGATGGCAAAATTGTGCGGGTGCCCAGTTCATAAAGGGACTAAAGCCAGGAGGGAGCTGCATCCACAGATCCGTGTGTGTATGGGTGGACTCAGTAATACCGCTGGACCTACATTCAGTCATCCCTGGACAGAATTTCTTGTCCCTATGGGGCTGATACGTGTAAAGAAAGCAATGGCTTGGGAAAGCAGACCCAAAACTGTCATTGGAAGCACAGCCCAAATCATGGCCTGGCCCTGCTTTTGGTGAACCCCTAGGGAAGGGGAAGGCTTATGCTGATGTGGGATCAGGTTTAACCCCAGATCCTGAGACAGGACTCACCTGCCCGTGCAGAGGGACAGCCCATGCCATAGCAGGATCCTGGCAGGCAGAACATGCTCTATACCTTCTCCAGGACAAGACTCTGCCAAGTAACAGCAAAGCCAATGGTAGCATGCCTATGGATTTCATACGGATTTCATGCAGCTTTAACAGGCTTCTGCACAGAGAAAACACCTTGCACTTGGCAGAACAACAGCTGAATTGCTCGAAGTCCAATTACAATCAAATCTTGCTAATTTGTGCCCATAACTGGTGATTCAGTGAGAATGACAAAACTTTTGCAAGTTATGGAGTAAGTGGTACACACATTTTAAGAAGTGCGGCTAATGCATTACAGAATTCATTATCACCTTACAAACTTCTTCACACTCTGGAAAAGGATGAATGCTCTTAATTCATTTATTTTGACAAGGTTTGTTTCTTAAACATCTTTTGTTATAGCTGACAAGTTTGCACTGTTAAAAAAAGAAGTAATGAATCGTAATTAAGGAGACATTATAATAGCCCCTTCTTAGCAAGCCTGTGCCATTTTTTTGGTTACAGCTTGTGGCAGGCGTGGATGGAAGTGATTGTGTAGCACTTCACTCTGCTCACAAAAGCCGCTGATGCAGCCGGTGCCTGGGAAGTCCTTTCTGCAAAACAGCAATTGCAGTGACTCCATTTGTCTTTCTGCTGAGGATCTGCTGCTTTTTAAAACATCGACAAAGTAAACAAACAAAATAATTCTCATTTGGCATAATATCTTAGGGAGAGGGAAAAAAAAGTTAAAAAGTAATCTTTCCTGTCATGAGGAGGGTATCTGCCACTCTGACAATGTGCACATGGAAAGAGTTTGAATGTTTGTTGCTATTCTTAAAATACGACTGTTTTGTTCACTGCTAACGTATTGTATCTCATTGAGTAAGAAATACAGTTTGGAGGAAAACAGATCAGATTTGCAGGTCAGAGGCTCTGCAAAACAGGGATTTGAACCTAAGCGCAGCAACCTTGAGGCAAGGCTGCCCTTCCTTGAATGCCAGATGTGCAGTGAGGGTAATTACCATCGCCCACACCGGCGCTCGGGTTCGGATGGCGAGCAAGGCAAAGGTCAGCTCCTGGCAGGAATCTTCATGCGGATACCTGGCCTGCCCCGGGCTGCAGACTGGCGTTTGTCTTTCTTGCCAGCAGCAGTGGTCACAGATACCTGTATCTGCCTGTGTACTGCTTGTAAATCTATAATTAGCTACCACAGGTTAAACAGACTCAGGAAATAACCGGAGTCTTTTTGAGGAAATGTGATTGTCAATATAGCAAGACCCCTGAATTACGAATTCAGCAATGATTACTATTACAGAGATGGTGTTAGATGAGTATCATTTTGTCAATTAACCTTTTACAATTTATAGTTTATTATAGCCTAGAAAAATCCACTTTTAAATACTTCTTTTTTTTTTTAAACACAACTCTTGCTGCTTTAAACACTTACTACCTGCTCTTTAGCCTTTGAACATAGACTGTTATACTTGCTTAGCATAATGTATAACCCTAGGTCACAAAGCTAAAGAAAACCTTTTTAATTTATGGAGGATTTCATTTTAGCTGAATATTTTGAAGAATTTCCTAACTTTCTGATGGCATTCAGGCTGACCAAGGATACAAATGTATCTGTGTTTCTAGGTCCAACCACTTTACCCTACTATAATTTAAGCTTTTAATTTCATAACCTACAGTGCCCTGGCTACTTAGCAAAAGAAAAAAGCATTCTTAGTTAAGAGTCTGTAATAGAGAATTCTTCTGCTACGGCAGATAAAATGACAATGACAAAGTAATTATCATAAAAATTATTATTTTCTAAAAATACTCTACTTTAAAAATAAAATTTCTATTGTAGGAAAGGGAACAGACAGTAGTTTTGATGAAAAACACTTGAAAAAATGGTGATATCTTTGCTATATAAATACAATTTTTCTTGCTAAAAATAGTGTTGCTGTAGCTGCAATGGTAAAAGGGTAGGAGAGAGGAAAGGTTTGCAGAGAGAGGTAATATTTTTTATTAGAACAATTGATATAGATGAAAAAAAAGCAGAAATGCTTTCAGAGGGCTTGTGTGACTGAGAGCTTTTCCTTTTTTTTTCCTCCAACTATATCAGCTTGTCTAATAAAAGATACTCTCTCTGCCTGTAAACCTTACTATTTTTGTATATAGCTGTTTCTGTGCATGTGATTTGTCCACTAAGATGACAAAGAATTCCACAATTCTTAAAACTGGCATAATTCAAAGTAAAAGTTGATTATGAAATACAAAAAAAAATTAAAATGCTTCCTTCAAATGCTGAGAACTTGGGATTGGCTTTGTGTTTGAAAGAGAATAATTGTAACCCATGAAGGAACTACACACAAACGATAAAATGTGGTCAACTCTTCCTTTCAGCAGCTTTGAAGCAGCAGTAATCTAACAAAGCACCTTGCTCTTGCTGTGCTGACAATGAGTCCAGTGCACAAAAAAAGAAATTAAACAAAAAAAGACATTTTAATTTCAAGGTTCACTGGAAAAAACATGAAAAAAAAAAATCAATGTTTGCCAAAGAGAAAGACAAACTCTGAAGGGAAATGAAAAAATGTATTTACAAGATTCAAAGAGAACTCTATAAATAATGGGACAATAAAAAAAGGAAATAAAATATTTGTCCCTCTTAACTCTAAATCTGCAGGTAATATTCCCAATAAATCTACTACATGAAATGGCCTTAAGGAATCATCCAATTATATTATTATCAAGAACTTATTAGGAAAAAACAAAATAACCCTGAAATCAAAGGAGTGTTTGGAGCAGTTACGTCTCCACTGCATGGCTGCATCACCCCGGGGCTCGAAGGAGGCTCTGGAACCCCCTGGGTTGCCCGCAGGACTGGCAGGGCTCCTACACAGCTCCGTGGCCCAGGGCCTGCGAGCAGCTCTGCACATGGACGTGCTTGGGATTTCGAGACAGCGCCCTTCAAGCCCTTCTGCCCGGAGCTCCCAGTGCTGGGGCTGTGCCCTCGGCTGGGCTGGGCTCCGTGGGGCCTGGTGCCCGGCCGCAGGGCCGCAGCCACCTGGCCACAGCAAGGACAAGGGCAGCCCCGTCCATGCGCAGCCCCTGCCCCAGGCTGGCCGCGTGCCCCGGGCTGGCTGCTCGTGCCCACCCGGCTGTGGCAGCCACTGCCCATGGAGCCTGCAGAGAGCTGCAGCCGCAGCCGTGCCCCAGCACAGCCCCACTGCTGCTCTGCTGCCAGCTCACAACAACCACGGCACTGAACATGTTAGCACTGAATGCTCTATGGCCTCGTGGCCACCCACGTCTTCCTGGAGCCGGGTGAGAGCCAGGGCAGCAGCAGCATCTCCTCACCCCTGTGGATGATGGCATGTGGGGCTGGCTGTGCGACTCTTGTGTCTTCAATGCCATTCTGTGCCCCAACAGTGCCTGTGAGCACAGGCCAGGCCAGCATGCAATCTGTGGCTGCATAATTAACTGCAAATAGGTTTTGATTAGATTCCCCCAACACATGGTCTTCTCCCATGGGTGATTCAGGGATGAGCAGGGTCAGCCTCAAGTGTGTGGTGAGGGGTAACACCTTCTCTACCTACACCTTCCTCCCAAGGCTGATTTCCTCTGAGATTAAATTGATTTTCCACAAGCACTAGTGCCAAAGATCAGGCCTGGTCTCTCTACCAGGTCTCTAATGCCTTTCTCCCTATTAGTTTTCTGATATTCAGGTATTGGAGCTTTCAATAAGAATGTTTAGGTCTTATATATACTTTGTCTGACATATAAAACATTTTATAAACCTTATCCATTTAATTCTCCTACAGTGTGCAGTGTGCTGAAGTGGTATTATCTTCACTTCACTGATAAGAAGATTTACATTCACACAAAGCCAGACTGGAACTGGGGTAAGCATGGGGCTCAGAGCTCCAGATGTGGTGATAACCAGCTGCCTATGGTGGTAGCTCAAATGGATCTGTCTCACCCTAGAGCGACCCTGAAGGTCAGGCTTGGATTTTCCTATTATAGGCACCTTTTTGTTTCAGCTTTGGCTAAACCTCACTGAATGTGTGGGGTTGTATTTGTCTTAGCTAAAGGCTACCCTTCCTTTCAGATAACAGAGCAGGTAAGCTTCCTTGGGAAACCAAAGGGGTTCCAACCTGAAAAGGGGGCATGGATCACCAGCTGCAACAACTGCATGTGTAAAATTATTCAGAAATTATCTTCTAGGTACATATGCACAGTGACACTTCCGTATGCAAAAGAGAGAAAAAGAACCAATACAGTGGCTCAGGAGGGAACAGTGCAAGTGTTGTCCACTAAATATTCCCATGACTATGGCCCAGAGGAAACTGACAGGGACAGGATTTTTTGGCTAACTGCTGACTTATGGTAAAGAGCTGTAAGAAAGACCTCATCTCTGTTATTTAAGTGGGTAAATGGGAATTCATCCTGAACCTAAATCACTTCATTTGATCCTCCTAACTAAAAAAAGCCAACTTAGTTTGTTTTTCTTTTTTTTTCCCCCTACTTAGTTGCATGTGTCAGAAGGGATCATAGTACTTAATTTATAACCACTGTGTTGGACTGCCTGATCAACATCAAAACCATTTACAAACTGTAGCTTCACCTAAGCATATCAACTATGCTGTGCTGTCCTCAGCCCTCCAGAGCATGCATTGATGCTCTTGGGTTTGGAAATGGTGTCGGTGCTGCTTGGCTGGTTTGCATCTTATTCCAAGAAGCTTTTAAAGAACTCAGCTCCTGAGATAGACAGAAATTTAATGATTTAAGTGAAGCAATGTCGTGTCAGCTGAAGAGTTGGTTCAGGGTCTGTAAATATGATCAAATGCACTGAATGTAGTTCAGCTTGGATTCACAACTCTGGGAGGAGAAATCAGCTCTTACTGGACAAGGGGATTTTATACCCAATAATTAGGCTAAATGAAGCTGTTGCACAGAATGGTGGCAAAGAGCCTCATTTTGTTGGCATGCTATAACATCACATAATACATGAATATGTAGCAGTAGGTGCTGCTTTTTCCTTCCAAAATTTTTATTACAGCCCTAACCATTGACACTTCATTCCCTGCCAATTCCTCTACTCCCTTCTCTCATGCTGGCAAAAATATAGCAGGAGACCTAAAGCTGTAGGCCTTGGCAGGATCATGTGAATCTGCTGAACACATACATGCTGATTAATTCATTGCCTTAGCAACTGGAAAGTCTCAGATTATTCTCCCTTGTTTATTGTCCCTTTCAGAGCTAATGTGAGTAGTAACGATCATGCACAGGCAAAATACAGCATCCATTAACTGACTGTAAGGGCCAAAAAACTCCTTTAATCCCAACAGGTTACCTGTTTCATACAAGTAAGATAGGTATTCTTTGGAACACCAGCCCAACAGCCGCACTACATATACTGACTGTACATGTCACCCAGCTAAATTTTACATGGTGGCACCAGTGTCAATGTACAACAGTTTCCCTTTGCTTTGTGGGTACACACAAGACTGCTCAATGTGCAAGGGAGGAGGGAATCTGGCTTTTGGAAAGCAGTGTGCAGATGGAACCCTTAATTGTGCAATGTCACCTTGGTTTCTTCTCAGAAAGCTCGTGGATCTGCAGAGGAAGAGATGTCCAGGGTGTTGCTGTAAGCAGGGCGCGTGGGTGCCTGTCTGGGGGTACTGACCCCTGGCAGCAGCCTCACAAGTCCCACATGGTGTGTTAGGTGGCAGCTGGAGCTTGGTGACACAGCCCTGTGCCACGTGGGCCCGTGGCCGGCTGGCCATGGTGGCCATGGAGCCTTGGCCGCCGTGCTGCAAGGGAAGCTGTGCTGACAGCTCCATGCTCCCGTGGAAGAGCCTAATGAGGGAAGTGCAGATGGGCTCACTGGGTATCGAGTAAACACTGCTAAAGGAGCTGGTTCAATAGATAGGGATGTCTCCATTCAAGTGCAAACATTATGTTCATGTTTCATTCTTTTGATTTAGCTTTTATAGTGCTTATTAAAACAACCTTCTTGGCTGAACCCTTGCTGCCTGATGAGCATGTTCCTTGACTCAAAGTCCAAGAATGACAATCTCTGCAGCTCTGCTGTAATGGATCATGGCAGCTCTAGACTACTACTCATAGTCTTTTGGAACTTCTGCATGGTTTTCACTCTAGAGCGACCCCCAGTCTCTCATTCAGGTAATTTTGTTAATGAGGGCATCTAAGAGAAGTAATTGGATTGCCTGATTCTCTAGTCTGTCTTTCATCTAAATCCAAAGGCTGTCACATGACCATCTACACATACATCAGTCCTAATAAAAGCCCTGTCTGATTCTTCAGGAAGACTTTCCAGGAAGTCTAATTTCTCTGACAATCCATAGTTGTGGGCTCCCTGTGCAGCTCTCCTCACACATTGCATAGTGCCTTAAGACCCTGAAAATACATGGGGAAGAAGCACTCCCCACTTTTTGCTCTGGCATCTTTCAAAACCTGCCAGCCCTGTGCAGTTTCTCCAGCCTGTTTTGGAGAGCCCAAAGCAAAGGCTCCTGTCATTCCCAGAAAGTACAGGAAGGTCCCAGAGCTCATGTTGTTTTCTCTATGAGACCTACAACATTTTCACCACCTCTAAAGTAGCTGCTTCTCTATTTTTCTATTTTTGTGCAAATATAGGCTGCCCATTGGTAAACTCTGAGCTTAAACATCTAAGTGCTGTCAGGAGGAATCTACATTTGCTTCAAGGCAATTAGGTGACTCATCGCTGTGTCCTTTCTTCAGCTGCATGGAGCAAAGTCAAATCCCCCATGGTGGGATGAAGCCAACTCCTGGCCATCCTTCTATGAATAAGCCCAATACAAAGGCCTAGAAACATTTCACAGGCTGAACTCATAAATGTGCTTCTTGACACAGAGCCACCATATTAAAGGTGTTGAAGTGCATGTTCTGTAAGCCTGAGGGAACGTACAGAATTAATGAAAGGAATGCTGCATACTCCAGACTTTTTAGAGTACAACATGAAATAACATCTGGATTTCTTCACAGACTTTTTTTTCACATCTGTGAAAACTCTGATTCCATATTTACTAATAAATAACTAAGTAACAGCCTCTTACTCCACTGAGACAATTCCATACTGGGAGATTTTCTTTAAATTTGCAACTGCTGGCTATCAGATATGGTTTGAGTGTATTGGTTTTGAAGGCAGGTATTTTCCCATATGTACTCCTTCCACTGCCCTTCTTTAAAGATGCACAATTTCAAAAAAAAAAAAAAGAATAATAATATTTGAGTTTCAGGCTACGGTTTTTATTAAAAGAATGTGATGCATCCTGGGGCTCAGAGACCACCGGGGTTGTATTAATTGATGTCCAGAGATGAGCAGATCTTCTATTTTAAATCAGTCCTTCTCCTGCAAGAAGCATGGAATAATAAGAGGAGCTGTCAGCAGAGTACCAGGTAAATGTTGCCATGAGCCAAAGGGCTCTCCCTTTTCCAAGAGCTCTTTTTGGAAACAAGCAGCTATCAAATCAAAACATATTTACTTGATGCAACCAGTAGTGAAAAGACTGATGTTAGCAAATGCCACAGTACAAACAACAAATTTTGCCTCTGATAGACTGGTTTCCACCAATATATTTTAATGTTTCTTTAATGGTTAGAATATGGGCAGGGGGAAAAGGCAATGCTTTAGAAGCTCCCCTCAGCCTGATAAAGGCGAGGAATTAATGCTATTTCAAGTCAATGCTCTTCAAACAGAACTCTGATAACAGTAGTTAGTTAATCTTTTTGTGTCTGCCTGTGTGTGGGAAATCACACTGGGCTTGTCTTCAGCCTGGTTTGCTTGAACAGCACAGAAAGCCCAGCTCAAATACTTATTTGATCAAGCAACACCTTAGAAAATTACTGATGCTGCCTTTGAAAGCTCTGCCTATTTTACAAAGGAGGGAGGGGGAGAATACTTAAAAGTCAATGATATGAAACTAACTAGATATATTTGAAATATTGATTACATATATCTTCTGAAATAGGGTGATGGGATATTCCTAGATGCTATATGCATGTTTATACGTCTCTGAAATGTTTGATTAATGTGCACCTAATCTTTCTTTCTGTTAATAGACCATCGTATTTCTTACTAAGAAATGAATTATTCAACCACTGGTACAAGTGGCTGAGAGAAGACCATTTATAATGCTGCATCTCCAGCTAGTGTTTCTTCAGCAAGTAATCTTTGACCTGGAAAGCTGTTTCACTGAAAATGACTAATTTTGTCAATTTTATTTTTTGCTTTGAATATGTTTTTCTGGTGGCAGTTTAATCTATCCTAAAAGACTTACTTTATACTTTACAATATTGGTAAAACATAAATAGAAAATAGACAAAGGAATACCTTCATGAAGTAAAACTTCAATTTCATTTGTGGAGATGTTATCCCAGAACTTTGAATTTGGAAGTGCAAAGTGATGTATTGGTATGCAGAAAGTTAAAAAAACACAAACAAAAACAAAAAAAGAAAAAAACCCAACCCAGAACTGACTAACCCATGCATTTATTTGTTCATAAAATATATTGTCATTCTACACTGGTTTTGAGTTTGCTTTCCATTTTTATTTTAAGATTATCTAACATTTGAGTATTTTCATCATTTCCTATTCCACTTGTTTCGAGCAACACCACTTTTCACATCTCTCAAAATTGCTTAGTTAGGAGATTCAACAAATCACAGGTACTGATAACAACAGTTGCTCTCTGCCAGCCTCGTCTGTATCAGCCCCAATCTTGCCATTAAGAGTCTATAAGCAGCACTTCTATATGCAGTGATTTTCAAAATTACAGTGCTAAACTTTCAGAAACAGGGATGTTCATCACTTTTGCACATTTGGTCGTAGGCTCAGCTGGAAACACTGAGCATTACACAGGCAAACAAACCATGGCAAGCTGCAGCTGTGGGACTGGGTGAATTTTGTGGAAAGGCTGCTGAGGGTTAGTTTGCTCCTTAGAAACTTCTATAAGAGAAACTGAGCACTTGCATTTGCAGTTTTGAGAGCTCAATAAAGACCAATAGGTAACTAATACAAAAGTCCAAGCACTCTGAGTTTGGATCATAGCCCTGAAGACAAGTCTTAGTGTCCAAATTCTCCTTTCAGCCCACAGCTAAAAAGTAGTAATCTGGAATTTCCATCCACTTTAATGAATTTCACAGATTTCAGCCCACCCCACATCTGACATTCAGAGCCCTTTACAGAGTATTGAGTTGTCGCTTAAAAGCAGAAGCATTTTAAAATGCAGACCTTTTGCTTTGAAAACAGGGAACACTCACTGAACCCACCTATCAGTAAAATCCAGCCTTGCATTGACTTCAGCTTCAGACTGGGGATGCTTGGGCCTTTTCTGCCCTTGATTTTTCCCTGGAATGACAAGAAGTAGTAGTAGGTTGCATGGTATCTGTTGGCTTTGACACGGAGCTTTTTTGATCCATTTTATAGATTAAAATTCTTCCTATTGTGTCAACTCTGACTTTTGTAAAGCAGAAGAGGAGAACTTTAAATAAGGCTCTCCTCCTATCCCTCTCTTCAGCTCTCCCCAGACCTTAGACCTCCCAAGGGCTTTCAGAAGCAGGGGAAGAGAAATAAAGTTTACCCTGTCTGGAGAAGGCAATAGATGTAATCAGACTCTCAATAAGATTTATCTTAGGCTCTCTGTTAAAAGGAAAGTGGAAGGGGGAGGAGAAAGTTTCCAGAAACCAGCTGTGTAGGAAGAGCAAAAGATTATGCACAGCTGGAGCATGTGAGATAATTAACTCCTGCCCCACCCCTTCTTCTTCCTCTTCCTCCTCTTCCCCCCATGCTGTTATCTGGGGAGGTCACAAACTTTCTGGTGGTGAAAAAGGTTAAGGAAAGTGTTTGGTTACTTTTTTGAAGATGTGATTTTGTAATTCGACGAGCTACTTCTGAGCTGAGAGAGCTGGGAAGGAGCAGCTGTACCTGCCCAGTGAGTAAGTACCTGTGTTAAGGGCTGATACTGATGCTTTTTAGCTGTGCAAGTACTGTAGTTAGCTATGTGTACTTAGCAAATGAAAGGTAAAACAGTCTTCTTATTGTAGCAAAAAAATTTATGGGCCATTGGTTTTTATTCTCAAAAGCTTCTGCTGAAATAGAGAAGTATCTCTGTGAGAAGCATTCCAAACCATTGCCATGTAAGCCACTCTAAAAACCTGGGGTAAATCTCTGCTCTGTGTTTTGAAGTGTAAGGAATGCAGGAGAAGCTGGAGAAGGTCTGACCTCTAGTGAAGCCAATTCTGCCCTGGTAAGCCATGGTCCTCCTGGTTTGCAACAGAATCAGAGAGAAGCCTTGTTTGAGGGAGATAATGTAAGAAATGGTTTCTAGAGATTTCTAGTCCTCTCTATTTTGAAAGAGGCCTATACTTTGTTACAAAGAAAAAAAAAAAAAAGCAGTCTTTATTATTTAAGAAAGATAGCTCCTAAGCATTTTTATCAAGCTCAATACTAAAAAAGGGAGAAGAAGCATTGAACATAGCACAGGAAGCTTTCAAAACTTGGCTATTACAGGAAGCATTATTGTAAAGTACATTTCTCTTTAGAACATGCAAAAATGTTCTCTTTCCCATTTTGCTGCCTTACTGCTAAGATCTGGCAGAGGCAACTTCTGAAGTGCAGCTCCTGTACTTGAGGTGACATTAAAGCCTACTGGGACTGTGGATGTTGGGCTGGGTGCTTCTTGACCTGAACTGGGTACTTCTTGTGTCATGATCAAAGGGAATGAAAGACACCATGCAGGACGCCTTGTCCTGAAAGCCCCAGCTCCTCCAGGCTCCTTGGAACTGTTCCTCCCTTCCCTGGGCTGGTGCTGAGCCGCGAGCAAGACCCTCCTTGCCAGGGTGCGAGGTGGTGTCAGCATATGCTTCAGGATGGCACGATGAGCTGCTAATTAATGGAAGGGAAAGGCAGCTGCTGAGGAAGTGCCTGATTAATCCATATTGGAGCAAAAGAGGGTGTATGAAGCCTCTAAATTTAACACAACTTTAGGAAAGTATGTCTTTCTTCAGGCTTGCTTGTGAGTCAACAGCTCTTGACATCCAGTAAAGCTGAAGGAAAACCTGGAAAAGCAATGCTAAGCTTTTGAGTGAGAAGTTCAGATATAAGAGGCAGAGAAATGCAGATCCTTGTTTTTCTCCTTGCTCAATTGCTTGAAATTTTTCCTTTTTTGAGCTGTGATTGATATGTTCATACCCTCTCCCCCAAGAGAAAGCCCAAGGATCACAGCTGGGCCTTGGCTCTGGGCAGGAGTGAGCACTGGTGCAGCTGAGCTGTGCCAAGGGCTGAGGGGACAGCGGTCCCAAATGGTGCCCATAGTCCAGGGAAACATGACGGCATGGGAGCAGCAGGTAAACCTGCAAGATGGAGCACAACAGCTGCTTCTTGTGTGCAGTAATAGGCACCTTCCCACAGAGGCAAGTTTTACTTCCCTGGAAATGAGTTTGCCACCATTTTTCTCTTCCATAGATTCTTGTTCTCTTGTGTCCATATTGATCTGTTCCACTTGGTTTGGTTTTAGAAATAACTGTTTTATGCATGCAGCTTCTAACCCCCAGGTCCCTGCTTGTCACTCTGCAGCAGCCAAGAAAGGGCAGGCCAGGGCAGTGTCCTGTAGCTGCTCAGGCGCCTCTTGGACCGATGCTGTTGGGAACACTCCACGGACAGATTTTACGTGGGTAGTCATGCTAAGAATAATGGATACCAGTTATTCCACAGGGAAAACTTGACTGGGTACTTAGGTACCTAGTCTGATAGTTAAATGATCTTAATTAACTCCTGATACCTCCCCTTCCTCTCCAGTGGGGCTACTAGCAGAAAGGAGACAGGGGACTCTGTAAAGAACCCTACAGAAAGCCTCTTGTAAGGCCTTCACATGTCACAAATCAAGCTTTTGGTCCCATGCCCCTTCAGGTAGATGGTGTTTCAAATAACAGTGAAACATTAGAAATAGGAAAGGATAGGGTTTTTTCCCTTTCTTACTGGTTTCTGAAAAGTGTGATTTATAAGCTGTCAATCATTTCCAATGATCTCAGCCCAGTGTTTATTCAAAAATCATGTTTGGTGTAGCTGCAAGTGTTGTTACTGATGAGCAAGTCTGAATGCTGAGAATGAGAAATGATTGACATTCTTTAAGGTAAAGGGGGAGACTCTTCATCCAGCAGAAGCTGCCACTGCAACAGATGCTGTTATAGCTTCTGACATTGATCGTGATGAGTGGTGTGTAATGTCAGTAAAAGATGAGAGGCTACAACAACAAAGTGAAAAAGAAGCCTCTGAACATGAATCCCATGGCACCCTGGTAGCAGTTAATAGCCATGACTTCCCTGGCTAGAAATATGACTTAAAAAGGTCAGGCACATATTGATTAACTTATCACCTATTCAGTAAATAAGCACAAGAGCTTGCTAATTAGTGATCTTTTATTATTTGACTCTAGATTTTGTTTGTTTGTTTGTTTTTAAAATTAATTTTGGTTCCATTTTTCCTATGGCTTTTGGCAAGCATTTCCTGGTTCTCTTTTTGTTTCAGGTTCTCCTTTTGGTTAAGTATAGTAGATATTTAGAGAATAATTCATAGCAGAGCTGCACATGGTCCTGAATACTGTGATGCACTCAGGAGTAATGCTGCATTTTGGGCATCTTGCTAGCAATATCAAACAGCAAGTTTCCATGTGCAGTTATAAACTTTGTCCCTCAGTATGAACAGTTTTAGGTTTCATATCCCCTCCCTCATTTTGCTACAGAGAGTCCCTTGCCAGGTGTACTGGAGCAGCATGTGCCTGATGAAGGCTTCCAGGAAGCTGTTTGGGAGCTGTGTGGAGTCGAACCAGGACTTCCAGTCTCAAAGATATCTCCCCTGAGCAAGGAACCTTGAGTTACCACAAATGAAGGTCCTTTTGGGGAGTAGCCTTTCACTAAAACCCCAAAACTATTGATAGTGTTCGCTTAATGAACTATAGTGGCATCTGCTAGAGGATGGAGTGGGTGGACTTTTTTATTGTTTCTCTTTCTGAAGGGATGATCTAACTCTTGTCCTCCCAGCTTTATTCTTACAAGTGGAATTAAAGTCTTTAAATTGTTCTGTAAGTTGTACAAATATTTACACCGCTGCAATGTGTAAATCAGTCTCTTGTATACATTAGTAGTAAAGCTTGATGTAGTTATATCCAGGTCTCTTGATACATGTGCACGTGGTAAGAATAGAGTGAGAGGTGATCCAGGCCTGAAATGTGACCCCCCTGACAGCCCACAGTGCTGTGGCCATGTGCTTGTCCCTGGGTGGAGATATGGCCCTGGCTCCTGTGATGAGGGATGTGTTGCTCTGTTTGCTGCCTCTGGTGGGCCCCCCACCTATCTGCCCCACAAGGACAGAGCCCACTGCCTTCAGTGGAGCTTGACTGGTGGCCAGGCACCCTGAGGTGCTGCTCAGGAGCCAACTCCAGCCCTTGCCTCTGCTCCCAGCAGGGAAATGCCACAAGGCAGAATAGGGTCACCTCTACTTCTGCCCTTCATTTCTCATCCTTCTCTTTTTGTTCCTCTGTGCTTCAACTTCTTTAATTGCTGAACTTGCTGTTGGACTCCGGGGTATCATAATTCTGTTTTCTTTAAATGCAAGAACTCTCAGTGTTGCCTGTTTGGGGACAGCGTGTTCAACAATGATATTTTTCTTCATAAAAGTGCTTTCTCTCACATGAAGAATTTCACATGTGTTTCTCCAGGAGCTACAGCAAATCCAGTTTGAGGGTGCATGTTTTCATATGTTCAGAGTTTAAAAAAACCCACTATCTTCTTGCTTATTTTTCTCTTTGCCCATTTTGCTTCCTTTGGGTCTGGGATTTGTGCCCGTATCTGTCTACACTCAGGAGGTGCTGGGGATTCAGGTGAGTTCTGAAGGGCTGGATTACTGCTTCCCACTCTCTTCTGCTGTTGTCGTGCCCCATGAAGATAGCTGTGGAGCTGGGTGGTGGGATCTGGCTATGTTTTAAGTAGTACCTGCTACATTAGCCATGCTTAGTACCTGTAATCAACAACACTATTTTTGTCTCCCAGTAGTGCAGAGGGTTTGTTGCAGTGGGTTTTTTTTGTGTAGGCACAGACCCCCTGAATGTCCACGAGTGAGCCAGGCAACTTAATTAATGTTCTTTCCCTCCCATTTTTGGGTGTTGGGCCTCATGAGGTAGATAAGCTCAGCATTCTGCTCCGCAAGGATCATGCTGTGATTTGTAAAGCACCTTCACCTGGGTGGTAGGTACTCTTGGGTCTCTCCCAAAGTTGCCAGTCTGCTGGTGGATGTGCTGGCCAGTCCTGTGTTCCCATGCCATTAACTCTGAGAGCTGCCTGCACAGTGCCTGCATAGTGCCTGCACAGTGCCTGCACAGTGCCGGCAGCTGCAGTTGTTTCAGTCTGTGAATTCCACAGTCCTTCCAGCCTTCTGCACTGATGCTCACACTGTACCTTCTCCTCCAAGGCAGGAGGCAGGGGGACAACATTTTAGTTATTTGTTAGTGAAACACAGACAAATACAACTTTTCAGAAGGCCTCTAGGTGCTGTGACTTTCTGGAGTTTCTGTTGCTGTCTGCACACCAAACAAGGCTTCCCTTCCTACTCCAGCCTTCCCCCCAGGAATTGTCCCTAGTTCAAAGACTCCTCTGTAGGTCCATGGGCCTTCAAAGAAGACCTTTGCTTTGTATGGCAGCTTTGATACAAATGAACCTTGGAGGTTTAACTGCCAGATAAAAGTAGAGTGCATTAACCCCCACAATTGCTCTAATGAAGCCAGGGTGAAGTTGTGAAGTCTGGGTCACAACTAATGGATGAGCCATTAACACCTCCCAGGCACAACAGCACTTAAAAATATCAAACAGAAAATGCATTTAGTGACTTTCAGGTGCAGAGCTGGTCACACTGTTTTGAGAGCAAGCCATCATGAAAAGATTGCAATTTCATTGCCTCTCCCCTACTCTGCTTCCTGCCCTCCGTGTATTTACGTTTAAGGTCAACTCTTCCCAGGAAGGTTTTTGCTGTCATGAATCTAGCAGATGGCAGGTAACTTTTGTTTAAGTGCTTAACATTTCAAGAACTCGTGTTGATCCAGAAACTTTATTTCCAAGCTTCATTTCTGATTAACAGTTCTGTACTGGTAGGTTCTATTGCTGGCTTATTCACTGAATTTATATCAGAAAGGTTTGAGGTCCTAGTTTCTATCTGAAAGGATTTCCTGCTGCATAAGGTATTTTTTTCCTCCAACACCAAGAAACTGGATTAAGATCAGTTGCTTTCCTGCATGAGGCTGAATGCCCTGGGTGGACAGGCGGTGGAACCCCGCCCCAGCAGGGAGTATGATTTGTAGATGTTTTGCTACAAAAGTTACTGCTCACCCTCAGTCTACTTTCAGAGACAGAGGAGCCTGTTTAAATCATGTGTGTTGTTGCTGAATGATGGAGAGTATTTCAGAGGACAGCACGCTTTTGCTGGCACGGGTTTGCTGCCTTGGACTAGGATTCAAGCTCCAAACATGGCTTTGTGGAGGTGAAGACCTGAAAAAAAGGGCTCTCCAAAATTCTCTGGGGTTGCTTCTTGCGACAGGAACTTTTACAGAAAGTAAAATGGTTATGTTATGGTCTGGTTATGTTGCAGGCCTTGTTCTGGGCCTTTGGCACTGACTGCAACCTGGATTATGTTCTCCATAAAACAATCCCGAGTGCTTTTCCTTCCCCCCCCTCTTTTTTTTTTCTGGCAAAAAGTGACTTGAGCTGGAGCTAGCCTGTGAGCTCTGTTGCCGTGGCTGAGCCTCTGTCCTGCTCGCACTCCCCATGTGTGGGGAGAGGCTCAGCCATGGATCTCCTGCTGTCTCCTGAGCAGCCTCAGGTGCTGGGGCATTGCTGAGGTGGCCTCTCTGTGATGCCACGCTCAGCCCTTGCGGCCGCTGTTCCCTTGCTGGCGTCTGGAAAGTCTTCATCCCAGGCACCCCTGAAAGACATTTCTGTTGCTCTTGGGAAACACTTTCAAGCTGAGGTTGAGTGTATGTCTTATTTCTGTGGCCTTGTTGCAGCTCTGAGTTAATTCTGCCCACCTGGAAGAGGCTGTGGGTCCTCAGGAAAGCTGAGGGGAGCAGAAAGCTGAGGGGAGAAGCCTGTGAAACTACAACCATGCAGAGGCACCAGCCCCTGCCCTAAGAGCTGGATGATTGCCTAAGGCTGTAAATGAGTAATTCCCTTCCAGCTCAGCAGTGCTGTGATAAGCTGTGTCACAAGTTTAAGCTTTCACCTGCATGTGAAGAACCTCCTCCCCCAGCTGTGCATCTTTTGCATCTGCCTGGCACAGACAGGCTGATGCAAAAGCCCCTGTGAAACCTGGCTTTGCTGTGGTGGCATTCCTGGAGCTGCAGATGAAGATATGTTTGCACAAAATGCTCTCTGCTAGTCTCTCAGCTTACTGGAGTGTACAGGTTGGATTATGGAGTTGTGAAGGGAAGATGTATGTCTTAATCTCCTGCCAGCAGTTTGTTAGTCTATAAAAGTGAAAAACAGAATTGTTATTTAAGCCTTCTTTGTATGATTCTTTTCATACTGAGCAAATACTGCATACTAAAATTCCAGGATGGGACAAGAACAGAGTCAGTAGCATTCCTGTTAAAACCTCACCCTGCTTCATAGGATGTATCTCCTGTCTAATTCTCCACTTGCCTGTCAAACTTGTACCACTACCCGCAAGCAGAAGAAGGAATTGCTGCTGTAAAACTACACAGCCTTTGGACTTCCAGATGAATCCTTAGGGCATAATTTAAAGAAACAGGGTCATGTGTTGGACACTGTGTCTTGCACGATGGTGTCATTATCTCTTATGTATTAGCAAGTTACTAATGCTGACATCTAATTAGCACCAAGAAACTGATTAACTCTCAATAGGGTCAAGAGAAAGAAGAAAAATAGATCTCAGGCAAGCAATTAGGTCACTTATTTAATAAATTAAAATACTTGTGATTATAAGCTCACTCTGTCATTTTTTTTCTGTACTGCTCAGCTGAAGGCAGAAACAATGATAAAATAGTAAACGTAATGCCATGTTAATGGCAGCTTATTCAAAACACAGAATGCAAAGTAAACCCACCTGAATTTTCTCGAATGGACAATTTATCATCCAAAACAGATGCATTTATTAGATGAAAAGTTGTATTCAAATACCAGTAAAATAAATGGAGTCTATTCAGATTTCTTATTCTTATGATTGGGCTGTTCCACAGTACGGAGGCCAAGTACATAAACGATATTTCAACACACATTTGTTACATGTCAGACATTTATGTTTATTGTGTACCTTTTGCAAACTAATCTGAATGCTCAGAAATGGCAAATCAGATGAATATTGTGCAGGCAGCAGTCGCCATCTTCTTATACATCCCCTCTGCCAATTAATCTTAATTTTTTTAAAATAAGGCAAGACTTTGTTTGTTTTTGTGAAAATGAAGTAAAAAGCACCTATCTATGCTATCAGGCGGTGCATTCCACCCACAGAACCTGGTGTTTGCTGCTCTGGCTATAGTGACCCAAAAGGGTTTGGCTTTTCATGCTGGAGTAGCCGTTCAGAGCTTTCTGATAGACAAGTTGCCCACACGTCCTTCTTGCATACCCAGGTTAAAGCATTTCTTAATTGGGTTCATTTAAATGCTAATTTTATTGAATTCAGACTCCTCTAAATCACAGAGGTGAGTTCTTGTCAGACTCCTCCAGTAATAATAATATTTCAAAAGGTTTGGAGCTCAGATTAGGTTTGGACAAACACTAGAAGGTCTGTTCACATGTCCAACATTGACTGCAAACTGTGAGGTTTCTGGTGCCTTGCTTCTTGTGCAGGGTCTCTTCTTTCCTGCTGTAGGCTCAGCTTCTTTGTCTCCTGCTTTGAAACTCTCTCACTTACAATTTAAGGATCACCCTTTTTCTTCCCCCCAATAAAATCTATGTCTGTCTGATGTATATGTACTACAAGGAAGTGCCCAAATATTTGTAAATTGAGAACTGTACTGCTTTGCATAGCCATTTTTGTAGTTTGCTGACTGTAACTTTTTGCCTGAGAACTGCATTTCAGTGCACAGTTGATGGCACCATGCGATTACCCTGCGCATGTCACACAGCGTTTAGCTCACTTGTGCAGGTAGCTGTGGAGGCTTTTGACTGTGCTGGAGACTTGCAGAAGTGTGGTTTTCTGATCAAAATAGAAAGTGCTGCCTGCAGTGTCTGCTGGAGGGAGCAGCCAGTGGCATGCTGTCAGGCCTGGCCTTCCCTTCCTGGGCTCTGGCCACCTGAAGTACAGGTTTTGCTCCGGGAAGGAGCGCTTCCCCCACCTTTTTTCCAAAGATACTTTTAGAAGATCAAAAGGATAATCAGACCTTTACCAAGGCTCAAGATCAGTTTGGAGCTGTTAGGCTTGGAGGGAACTTGCTGCTTCTTCCTAACTTGCTTCAGTTGCAGTAGGGACAGTGGTGGGGGAGGAACCCGGTGGGGCCAAGCTCATGCCCCCGTGAGCAGCCTCCAGAAGCTGCTCTCTCCTCAGTCCTGTCCCTGGATGAGCTTTGCTTGACTACCAGTGTTACCATGGGCATGGGGGTGGTCCTGACTCTTGGTTAAAGGTGCTCAGAGGCAGTGGAAATGCCTGGGGCCAGTGAAGCTGAGTCA
Organism: Ifrita kowaldi; assembly: GCA_013398055.1. Classification (NCBI taxonomy): domain Eukaryota; kingdom Metazoa; phylum Chordata; class Aves; order Passeriformes; family Cinclosomatidae; genus Ifrita; species Ifrita kowaldi. The sequence continues at coordinate 324,463 of VZRS01007037.1, forward strand.
CTGAAGTGCTCCCACTAGCACTGGTCCTCCAAGAAGTGGTCTGATGAGTCCCTGGAAGCAGCAGCACACTCTGAATGCCTGTGGCAGGTCCAGAGTTAATTCGAGGCTTACACAACTGTCTCTAAATGTAAAAATCAATGCAACAAAGGTCATTTAAAAGAACAGGAAAATAATCTTTCAAAATGTTTTGGTTTTCTTAATGTTCTCTTCTTGTTATTAAAACAAATATATCGAGGATGAAGTAGAGTATGTAGCATCAAGCAGTGAGAAATTAATCATTGGTACCTAGTCTTAAACAGTTGATTTTTTTTTTTTTGAGAATGTCTTGAAACAGTTGTCATAAACACCAACAAATGCAAAGCAGCTTTCAAGATGACTTTTTGTTATAGGCATATTCCTGAACTATTCATCTGTGTTAAATGCATTTTGCCTTGAATCATATGTCATGTTGCCAGAAAAGAGTTGTTTCCATGCCAACTCATTTGCAACACGGGGAAAAAAAATCAAAGCTACTAACATCTGCAAGATGTCAGTACTGATATAAGCCACTTGCAATGAAAAACACAGAACTGCGGGAGGGTTTGCCAAATAGGCACTATATATAGGGTAGAATGTCATAAACTAATCGCCGAACAGTGCATTTCCATTCCTTTTTTGGCTGTATTCTTGATCTAATCTCTTTGCCAGAAAAGGCTTGCAGCAAAAGGAGCATCAGTGTCATCCACATGCATTTCTCTTGTAAAGAAGGAATTACTCGGATTTGTTTTTCTGACTCAAGCCTCCACAAAAGCCACTTAATTTAAAACATATAAGAACTTGTACAAGAAACTGCTGCTTCACTTTCCATACTATTTCCTTTCAATTCTCTCGGCTGCGGGGTCTCCTTTTATAAAGGTCCTATTCGTCAGCAAGATTAATGAGACCTGGTGTCTGAAACTGTGGATTCCATTTCACAGCTACTATTTCCTCTGCATTCTCCTTCCCACCCCCATCCCTTCTTTTTTTTTTTTATAAAAGAAGATTGTTCGTTTATTATCTAAGTATTATGAAATGCCAGAGGCTGAGGCACTGAAGCCTGAGCAGTTCAAATACCAAGGTATATTTAAGTTTAAGATGATCCAAGCATTGCTCTATTTGGAGAGACATTGAAGGTGGCATTACCTTTCTTTTTTCTCTTTTTGGAGATATTAAAACAGTTGAGCTCTAATTCTCAAAAATTCTTTAATATATTGTTATAAATCCATTCTTTTTATATCTGGAGGGTATACCAGGTCACCTGTTGCACAGGTTACCAAGTCCATTGTCTCCTCTCACATCGCTGTGTCAGGGCACTTGCTCGTTGTGATACATGAGGTTTGGTTTGTGGGGACGGACGGGACTGGGGGGAGCCACGCCAGCAGAAGGACCTCCACAGCCAGGTGCTCTGGTGGACACTTTGAGTTGCCCCATGATCCCTGCACTAGTTCTGTGCCCAGCCTCCTTGCTAGTGCTGGGCAGAGGGGAGGATGTTTTCCTCAGTGGACAGGCTGCCCACCAGCCCCTTCCGCAGTGGGGTGCCGTGGCACGGTGCTGCCCGCAAAGCCTGTCCTGTGACACAGCGCTGGTGATCACACACCACCAGGCTTCCAGTTAGTCACGTGTAATTGCTGGATTTCACAAAGGAATATTCATGCTTTCTGAGTATTGCTTACCCCATGAAAGCAATTACCCGAGTTGTCACGGCGGCAGTGAACAGAAAGGAGTTAATTTCATGCGAGTCATCTTTACATAAGAGAGATTTGAAATATCAAATTGAAACATTTATGGCAAAACCTTTTGTAAAGAGAAGGCCTTGACTACCTGTACTTGTTAGTAAGGTAGAGGGGGATGGGAAGTAACTGATCTACTGTATTTCAGGTATTTCCATAATTTTACTTCTACTGTTTTTAGAATGATAAAATTCTCATAGATATAATTTTTATACTTCATAAAGATCTCAATCCAAATTCATATAACTTTGCTTTATTAGAATGCTTCTACTGAGACTTTTTAATAGAATACTATCACAGGCAAGCAAAATTGAGAGCAAATGTAGGAATTGATTCCTATAGCGCATTATTTATTTCACTGAGTTTTGAAAGCTAAACCTCAAGTAAGACCACTTAAGGATATGAAAGATTACCTGGATTTTTTCTTTTTTTTTTTTTTTTTTTGGAATGAGAATGAAATGCTGTGAGCTTTGCTATTACTGAGCAGAAGTTTAGGTTATATCACCCAGAGTATATAGCACACACCTCATAGTTGTTTTTCCATGCAAGTTCAGTGTGTGTATGTACTTATATGTATATACATATCTTGCATATATGTTAATATGCACATTAATATATGTAATAACCTGGTAAACAATGTTAAATTGGCTTCCAACTTAAATACATTGTAGTTAAATTTCTGATACAACTGTAATTGAAAGAGATTAGAAGGCATCTAGCTTCTGCTTCTTAATATGTATGTGCTTTGTACAGTGACAACAGCATTCTTTTAACTAAGCAGTTTATTTTTTTTTCTGTGTGTGTACTAACTCAGTAGAGCAGGGAAACATCTATAGAAGAGGAAAATATGACTGTAAAATGATTTTTAAGAGTTCATTTGAAGTCAGTCAGGCACAACACCTAGAAATGCTTTAAATTGGATTTTTTTCTTAAATCAGATTTCAGGTTGACAGTGTCCCATACTGTTATGCCCAGAATTATAACCTGGAATTCTGTTGCACTTTGCCTATCTCCACTCTCAAACAAGTGCTGCATCTCTTTCCTTTTGCACAAGCATTAATGCAACAAGAATAGCTCAGTTTGTGTACGCTGAGCCTTGAAGTAAATTGAGTATGTTTTAAAAAGGGTTTCAGCTTCTAGAAAATTACATGACAAGACAGTCTTTGTAAGGAGGGGCTGGGGTGTGTTCAGATGGAGGCCCGGCTCAGCGGGTCTGTTGGGAAGAGCCTGTGAACCCCTGCCTTGCTCGTTACTCCCCAGGCGGGGGAAGCCAGCCCTTCCTCTTGTCCCCTTCTCGCCCCTGCTAACGATGGCGCGGGCGAGGCGAGGTCGTGGCGAGACAAGAGCAGCATTGGCCTTTCTGCAGCAGGGCTCAAAGTGCTCCTCGTGGGATAATTGACACAGTTATGCAATTACGGACACTTAGCATGAGGGTGGATGAGCTCTTGACCAAAGGGGCTGATCGTGTCATGCTTCTCACTCGAAATAAATATTCAATATTGCTTAGCTATACGATTGAGAGAAAATGGCCAGCTGCAGGAACCTGAAGTCATGAGTTTCCAGATTAGAATCCTGTCTGAGCACAAAATATAGAAATGTGTGCAGGGAAATGCAGATAGGTAATAACACACGGTCCTGAGAGACCCCAGCCTGTGTTGTAACTTATGATACTTGCTACCATTCCTGTAGCATCCTCCATTCTTATTCCAGGTTTGGCATCAAATGAAGTTGACCCAAAATATAAGTTGCAGTATTAAGGCACAGTTGTGTCCTAACAGACTATTCTTCTAGGATTTCTTAAGGTGAAACTCTCATTCTTTATTTTTCAGAGAGATGAATAATGGCAGACAAAGCAAATCTGCTGCTACCTGTCTCTAGCCTTTTGCTTCATATGAACTCCTGTGGCTTCCCCTCTCTGAATGTCAGGCAGTGCCATTGCCCAGGTCCTGCTCTATCTCCATGCTGAGCCTTTACCCACCATCTGATTCATCACAGCGATTTTTCATCTCAATTTGATATGTGAGCTGCTGGCTCCACTGCTGTGTCACGGCTGTCACTAATTTGGCATGACTCGCATTGTGGTAGGTTATTCACTCTGTGTTTTTTCTTTTTAAGAGTTTTGAACCTGAGTCCATCTCCTAGGTAGGGCATTGTCCTCACTTAACACAAGCACTTCACTGATTTTGCTGTGTTGTGATCACAGAGTTAGTTTTAAAATAACATTTGTGTCTACTACCTGCATTTTCTAAGGCAGTGGTTACTTGATGAAATCAAGGATTGCTGCGAGACTCTTCTGCTGGAAGTGCCTTCCTCGTTCTTGCCTGTAGCAGGGAGGAACTAAAAGTGCTCACTTCACTTAAATAAAAAATCCAGGATAGCTTGATTTTTATCAAGGTTTTGTTTCTGTGATTCAGTTGTCCTAAAGATCTTTGATCCATCAGTAAGAGATGTTACTGAGCTTTTGAGGTTTCTGTGTGATGAGAGCATGACAATGGAGTCTGCAGGTAATATATTCTGGTGCTCTTTTCCGTGAAGGCTGGGGGCCTGCGATACTGGTTTGTTTTTCAGGACAGGTCCAATACACAGCTATCCTGTTCTCTGCTGTAGTCCTCAAGCATTTCTTAAAATCTTACCATGGTTAAGTTAGTTGCTTTCTGCAATCTTTTGTAGCTCCTCTTTGTAATATGCAAGTTTCATTATGCCTTCACCTGATAATTTAATATTTTGATCAAATTACCTTTGAACCCTGAGCTTTTGAGTGTGTTTTTCTGACTTGCATGATCTTCCATATACAGCCGTCGAGAGAACAGTTTTTAGAGGGTTTCAAGCCAATCATTCAAATGAGTTCTTTACAAAATTGGTAATTCATCGCTTGTTTGAAACTGGAGTGGCTTTTACATCAGACCGACTGTTTCAACATAACTGAGCCCAGGGGGAGCATCCCGTAACTGTCCCCTTTAGTCTCCTGATTAACTGCACACTGTAGTCTTTGTGAGTTTATATTTCTGCATGTATTTTCTATGATTCTGTCTTTTTTTCCCTCTTGCTTTGAGTGAAGGAGTTGCTCCTTTTTATTTAGAAAACATGCATCTTCTTCAGGTTTTCATGTTGTGCGTCTTATTCTCTTTGCTAAACATACCAGCTACTGCTATCAGCACTGAATCTGAACTTCTCTGCCATTTGAGGACCCAGGGTGCCAGGTATTATCTCAGGATGTCATTACTCCTACTCTCAGTATTTTTGGCTAGAATTATTTCTGAGTAATTCTTAAAAAAAAAAAAAAAGAGAGAGACACTCAAACATTGGCTTCTTCTTCTTCATTCCTAGTAAATCCTGTTTCTTTAAGTCTTGTTTTGCTTCTGATAGGCTTCACTGGGAGAAGACTCCTGCTGTAGACTTCAGTGGGTTGCACAGGGCTCTTGCTTAGGAAGCCACCAAGACCTCTCTAATCTTTATGTTCTATTACTGATGTTAGTGTTAAAAAAAAAGGCAGTAAATCAGGTTGGCATTAAAACTACGCCTTTTCAAGGTGACTGTAGTGAGGCTTCTGTACCTGTAATTTTTCAATTAAACTTCGTTTAAATATCAAAAAAATCAAGGAACGTGTTCCTCTTGCAACTCTTTCTCAGCATTCTGGTAATTTTGAATAAGCTTACCTACTGTTTTCTTTTTTTTCCCTTTTTTTTTCTTTTTTTTTTTAATACAGTAAGAGCCTTGCAGCTATTTTTGGACCATCATTTTTTCAGTCACATTTTAGCTACGTGAAGTTCATGAGGAGATATATAGTTTCAAAGAGAAAGTGAGCTTTGAAGAATTTCTTGTCTGTAGAAAGATTTGTGTGTATGAACTTTTCTCCCTATATTCCCATGTCTAGAGTAAGATATTATTTCAGCTTACAAAATTTGTTTTGCCTTCGTCTTGAGATCTTGAGATATACTTAATGATTCTCATTGCTACAGATGCATTTATACACTTCAAGTTTGTTTCAGTTCTAGCAGTGCCCACAACAGGTGATAAGTATTTCTGAACACTTAAATGCAGTTCTGAGCAGTTTATAATCATCTGTCTCCAGGAATCCATATCTCATGCTTGTTTTAAATGTCTTGCTGTCCACTGAGGGAAATACCTGTTGGAGAACCATGCAAGCTCTAGGGGTACCTGTGTTCCCTCCATCTCAAATAGATATGAAGTATCTCCTGCCTGTCAGCTTGGATGGGTTTGCTTTATAAGAAAATACAATTTGATCAAACACAGTTGCTTTAGGTTGAGGTCAGGTTCTGATACTCCCTGGTTAAACAGCAAAGTACAACATCTCCAGTTTGGAGTTTCCTGCTGGAGGGATTGCCCCTCAAAGACATTTCTGAAACACTAAACCTCAAGTCCTCTGAGCTGAATGAGTATTTGCCTTGTGCCTTGATAAAATCAGTCTTGCTTCCTGATGGAGCTCTGTCACAACAGAAATGGTGTTGCTCTGCAGATGTTAAAATAGCACAGCTTTGCTTCCTGCTAGCAAACCCACTGTTGCTCCTCCAGCCCATCTCCTGCATGTAGGGGAGCCAACATCATCAACAAGAGATGTTATGCTACTTTCTGCTTGCAAATAGAAACGTATTTGCTTTGATTTCCCCCTGTAAATGCTTTGTTCTGTATTTCAGCACATTTTAAGCTTTCTATTCTGTGTTAGCAGTTAGAATTTTCAGATTGGAGCATTGGAGGTATTACAGAGGAGGGCCAGAATTAATTCTCTGCTAAAAGAGCTGTTCTAAACAGAAATTGTGCTGATGCGCTTCCCCTTTTCACCTTACAGGGGGAGATTATATATGCATCACCTTGGGTTTACTGTAGGCTGTGCAAATATCCCTTTTGCAACAACTTTAGGCTATGTATGCCATATTTAAATACTACAAGTAAGGAGTTGTTACGAGCATGCTTTACTGACAGGAACTGCTTTGATCAAACGTTCACTAGATACTGTGACTGAGCAGCACAGGAACACACAAGGCATTAGCTGATATTGCTAGTGAAAAACAAAACCAAACAAAGCCAACATTATGTAGCACAGTCTACTCTGGAGATAGCATTCCTATTAAGAGTGTGGTTATTAAGCTCAAAAAGCCCAAATACATGTACTTCTTTTTAAAGTTTAATCTCGTCCTTGAGAACCTTATATGAAGCCATTAGCACTAAGAAGAAATCTACTGTCAAGAAATTGCAGTAAGGGACTAAATTGAAAGCTGAATGGGAGAGTCTTTTTTGCTCCACTGTGCCAATTATGTTGCCACTTTTGTTTCTGCACTGCAAGACTGATAGGGATCTACAAATGCTTAGATCCCAAGGGATTTGAGCAGGTCTGGTGAAAATTGGAAATCAATAGGAGTCTATAATCGCAAGCAAACTGCATCATTTTCATGGGGGTGAATGATGGCAGCTATCCAGAGGTGCCATGGATGTGGTTCCATCAAGTGTATTTGTTGGAGCCTTCTGCTCAACATGAGAAGTACAAGGTCCTGGTTTCTTGGCAAATTAAGCATATGACTTGCCTCTCAATTAGCAAGGGAAGAGAAAAATGTTCACTGACCTTTCCATTCAGATGAATATTTTGTAGCTAAAGAGGAGTATTCATTTTCTGGATGTGAATTTTAAATGTATTGGCAGTCCTGCTGAGGAGGCAAATGTTTAGTTTTCAGTCCTGTCACTAGACTGCAAATTCGTCTCAGGTCTGGCTTGAAGCAAGTTTCATCTCCAAAGCTGGGAGGTAATTTAGTTTCCAGGGTTATTCTGTCCTGGCTTTTGCTTAAGCAAAGGCTACCAATTCAATGTGACAATGAGAATTGCTATCCACTAGGGGCCAAACTATGCCCACCAAAGGCTTGATTTCCTTTCTGAAGCACATTTCTTCACTAGCACTTGAAATTGCATGCTTTTTTCTTTTTTTATTTTTTTTTTTGAGCCCACTACTTGATGTATTCAATTCCAGACTGTCCTTGAGCTCTTCAAGTCTCAGCCTGAATCCACAAGATACAGTTCACTTGTTCTAGAGAAATGTGCAGCAATTATGAATATTATGACTGTATTTGTCTATAGGGCAGGCAGGCAAGATATAAAAGTCAGTCTATTGATGACAAATATAAAAGAGATGTCAGTTTTCAGAGATGGGGGAAATTAGGTCTATTGAAGGCTCAAATCCAGTTTTTTCAATGTGTGTAATAGCTGAAATGATCCTGCTCCCGTGTTGAAGAAGGGATTGTGAAAGAGCTCAACAGGAGATGGCTCGGTAAAGGTCTGATTCAAAGCTCAGTGAAATCACTGGACATTCCTTCAAGCCAGACATGCTCCTGGACCGTGTGCCCCTTGTACATTTCTCTGCTTCCTTCAGTGTTTGAGGAAACTGACAAATGGAGGAAAGCACTACTGAGACACACCAAAGCACACACCTGTTTAAATGTGGATGTTCTTTGTGGTCATTGGCAAGCAAACTCTAATGCTGCAGGCTGTTAATGGAAACTTGGCATAACCATTATCATGTATCTTTCCATAGACTCCAAACCCAAGAATTCTGAGGTTGTTCTTGAGCTTTTCTCTCTCCCACAAGGTACTAACAAATGAGCTATTGGATTAGTTACAGCTTTCATTAAAATGTAATTAAAAGATGTCACACTTTTATAGTCGGACTCAGCTGTAGCCAAACATATGGGCATAGTAAAACATTTCACAGAACTAAAGATTTTGGGGTCCTGCTGAGAAAATGATAGCCTTACAGCTTCTCACTTAATTATTTTAAAATTAATAATAGCAATTGTTTAAGTTCCCCTCATTCTAACCGAGCAGCTTTTAATATTTCTGGCTGAAATGCTCAGTGGTGAAGGTAGTTACTCTGCTGTGGGTACAGAGAGCAGCTCAGGGTCCTCAGTCCTGCTGGTTCTTACAAAAGGCACCTTGTGCACATGCATGAAACATTGCAGGTGCTCAGGGGAAGGGACCTGAACCCCTGCCACTCCTGTCTGGGGAGGACATCCTGGCTGCCAGGTCTGACATACTTGCTGTGTTCTCCACTGCTGGAGCTGTGCCATTGGCAAATTACTCCGAGGTGGAGACAGGCTGGGATGTTGAGTATTTAGGTCACTTCCCTAGAATGGTAAGTATGTCTGTGGCTTTATTACAGTAATTTGAAGTTGTACAAAGTCAAGTAGCTGAAAGAGGAGGGAGATCTCTGCTAATAGCCTGGTCCTGGTGCAGTTGGGCACAGGAGCTGCAGTTAAAGTCATTGCTCAAGAGCAGGGATCCCAGTAGGGCCCCCCATGTCACGAAAGGCTTTGGGTTATACGGTTTTCCATGCTGGCTCTGTGCCTTGGCATAAGCACCGGTGCCTGGCTGTGAGGGGGGCGTTCCTGTGGGGATGAGCCTTGCCCTGGGCTCCTGCTGGCTGCAGCGCTCCGTGCATACACAGGGGCAAGAGGGGGACAAGCGCCGCTGCCTATCCAGCCCACTCCTCTCCACGGATCTGGCTGTAAACCAGTGGTGGGAAATTGTTAGGGGAAACCAAGGTGCAGATGGGGAGCCAGGCTGCCACCCAGGACAGGGCTGGGCAGAGAGTGGTGCCGGCAGCAGGGGGGTGCTGAAGCTGCTGCATCTTGGAGTGCAGGGACAATCAGTGTGATCCCCACAGCACCCCTGCTCTGCCTTCTCCTCTGCATCACCCTGAACACCAGCCAGGGAGGCATGTCTGGAAGGGACACCTTGGGATGCAGACTTTGTTCCCCTCATTTTTCAGAAGAGAATAATATTCAGCTTCTCTGAAGATGTTATCTATTTGCAATGTTCTCTGTACCCCACTCTGGGACACAGCTAGGGCACTTTGAATTATAAATGCAGAAAGAGTTCTCTGAAAATAGTCAGGGGGATGCTCATTTATTCTAAAAGGTTCACAAATTTTAACATGGATTCAAAAATTTAATTTAAATATGCATTACTTATTGTTATACACTTTTTCCACTTGCTTGTAAAACTTCTTCAGAAATGAGAAATCACATTCTGTACCCATTGCAGGAGGAAAAAAGTATAATAAACAACCTTACCACAATCTATTTGCATGGATTACCTGAACATTTATAAGTAACTAATCTGTTCAGGGGAACCAGAATCAGCCCTCGTACATGAAAAATGCAGAAGTTGCAAAATATAATTTGAGAAGGAATTAATGACTCTTCTGTAGCATCACATATTGCTAGTCCCAGGAAAAAAAGACTTTGTCACCTTGTATGTGATATTGGGATATTGAGAGTATTTGCTCAGTGTAAACACTGCAGTTGTTACGTATGCAACGCAACAAGCCCTACTCTTATTGGTGTTAATTAATTATCATTAATATCTGGGTAACAAAGCAATGACAACAAGCTAGAGAGGTTTCTCTGTGCCAGCAGCTCCTGCATGTGTGCCCCTGCCAAAGTCCTGCTCAGCCACAAGTGAGCAGCCAGGTGCTCCCAACCTGCAGGCACCTGGATCATGCAAGAGTGAGACTGTTACCACGGGGGGCCAAGATAAAGATTTCTGTGGGAGAATAAGATCAGTAGCATTGGCAGGATTTGAAATAGTAAGACAAAGAAGTACATTTCTGCACTCTTGTGACTGGTACATGGAAAATGTTTCCATTTCACAAGAGCTGTTTTCCTGGAGGAAGCTATCAGAGTATTGCTTTAAGCAAACTATCTCCTTCGAAGGACTGAACCAAACCTATTTTATCATGTGTGTGGTTTTCAAAAGGCCTGAGTGAGAGCCAGAGCCCTCCAAATGCTCTGAATCAGGGAAGGCTAGAACATAAAACTGGCTAAAATATTCAGAAGTCAGAAATTAAACAGGTTAGAGTCAGTTTTATTTGGGGTATGAATTCCAAATAAATGATACAGTGTGGGACTGACTGCTCAGCTATCATGGACATCTGTCTGGAGATTATTCCTTAACAAAAGAGTCTTAGAAATCATTCATATAGTTTGTATTCATGTCAGGTTTTGGTCACAGACAAATTCACACATTCAGCAATGTAGTTAATCTCCTAGATACCCACCACAGAAGAATAGGGATTAATACATTTATCTTGTAAAACAATGCAGTCCTCCTCTGAATTACAACCAGAAATTAGACTGGAGTTATCAAATATGCTCAGTGAGGTTATGACTCAAGTCACTGCATTGTTAAAATTCTCATCTCTTATCGCCTCCTGTTTTGAGGCTGAAGCCATTGAGTGCCAGCTGCCAACTGGGTTTGCTGGAGTCAGGGAAGTGCCTTCTCCAGCAGAGAATTTCTGCACAAGGGCTTTGCCTTGCAAATATTATCCACAAGTCCAGAAAAGGTATTGGGGGACACCCCTGGACTTGGTGATCCATAAAACCTTTATGAAAGTCAATGACTGCTCCATCAGGGATTGAAGCCATCATTTACGTGGCATGCCGGCAGTGATAAATCCGTCCCGCAGATGTGTGGAGGACCAGTGGGGTGTCATGCTGTTTGCCTGCTGAAGTCTCTGTTAAGCTCAGAAAAACTTATGCTAATCTCAACCTAAAAAAAAAAAAAAAAAAAA
>VZRS01007037.1:335880-370882 GCA_013398055.1 Ifrita kowaldi
AAAAAAAACCAAAAAAAACCAACAAAAAAACCCCCAAACAAACAAAGCCAATCCAAAATAGAAATCAAAAAGCCACTCCTATTTGTAAGGGAAGAAAATTTCCTAGCCTGTAGTGTTGGAGAGGGGAGAGAGGAAGGGCTCCTTCATTTCCCATTCCTTCTGAATGTATGTGGCACATATATTTATAGGTTAATGGTACCTTTGAGAAAATACAAATCTTGCAGTGATTAACAGAATTTTTATTTTCTACAAGCTGTGTTACAAAATCCACATAGTTCCTGCCTCCTAAATGATAATTAATCTGCTGGTGTGCATTGTCCATCTCCAGATTTCCACAGCGCGACACTGGCGTTTCTCATTAAAATGAATCCTGGAGGCACTTTGTTATTGTTTAGACTGTGAAAACCACTGGCGGGTTTTTTTCCCCCCTCTGTATGTTTTGTAAGTGCTAAATGCAGGAGGAATTTAGCACATTCTTTAAAGGACTGCACATTAATAATACATTCTCGACCACAAAAAGAAAGTCAAACTGCTAAATGGTAGTTGTTTAAGTCAACAGCACACAGGAAAAGGCACTCTCCCTTTAATCTTTGCTACAAAGGGATGCCCTTGTAGTCGAGACAGTATCATCTACAAGTCGACCAATTCTTGCTTGATGCGTCGCTCTTGTGCCTTTTAATAGTGCTTTAGGGGGTTATTTCAACAGCATTGTAGATGACAAGGCTTGGATTAGTGAAACTTTTCAATTCCATCTTTGTTTTTGAAAAGGCTGCCTGCTGTATGAGAGCACTTGTAAGGCCTTTTTATGCATCTCAGTCTCTTGCCATAGGTAATTATTTATTAATGTAAACCCTGTGAGAAAGATTGGCTGTGTCAAGAAGAGAGCAAGGAAATAATAACCTAATAAAATTCTGCCCTGATGCCCTTGTCTGATCCCAGTATGAGAGTCAGTAGTTCTGTCTTTTTACCACATTGCATCAGCTAATTCCCGAATTCAAAAGCAGTTTTGTTCAGTAGTGCTAAGACTGTACCAAAACAGTCCCGCTATTGGGATCATGTTCCTGCCAGCTGATCAGTGTTGATAACGTTAGTGCTGCTCTGCCTCTAAGCCTGTGGCAATGCTGCACTATTTACACAATACAGAGGATTAGGGTTCGTGGAGCCACTGGTGCTAGTCTGAAATCAGCTGTCACATGAATTAAATGAACAGGGGAATACATGCTAGGGAAGTGGGTTTACTTTGGGTTTAGGTTTTGTTTTTACTCCTAACCCCAACAGTGCTGTAAGCTTCTTTCTCAAGTTGCTTTGATTTCAACACTTTCTGCTTTGTGCTTGGACAGCAGCACTGCCTCTGCTGTGTGCTGGGGCTCCAGGCCCTGCCTGTAGGTGTGGAAGCTACACCCTGATACAGCAAACCTTGGGGCTCAGGGGAGGAGGCCAGAATGCTCCTCACTCCGTTTGGCAGTGTGGTTAGTTTCTGGTTATCTACACGCTCTGTGAGCTATGATCTTCTGTCTGGGTTCTGACAGAGCTGTTTAGGGACGTTGTTGTCCGTGAATGTGTTTGAACGCTTCTTGCATCTGCTGACATGGTCCTCCTCCATGTTCTGTGGCAGCACCTCCCACAGGTTTGCTGCTCCCTGTGTAAGGAAGTGCTTTCTTTCACCTCTTGTGAATTAATCTTCATATTCCACCAGGTACCTCCTCATTCTCACACCACAGGGATGAATTCTGACTAAAACCAGGATGCTGTTTTGCACTTGTTCCACTCACAAGCAGTAGACAGGCTTTATTAAAAACTAAATTTAAATCTTACAGCTCTGTGGAGAGTGAAGGTAGAGTGAGGTTTGCACAGGCTTCTGGCAGACAGGAAGGTTTTGAGCTGTCAGGTTTTGAACAGGCGGAAGTTTTGCAAGGGCTCTTAAATTACATGTAAATGTTCAGTTTCAAATGACTCTGAATATAGCTTCTTTTGGTCATTTTAGGGAGGGTTGCTCAGACCACACAAAGCATCAGCTTCTGAATTTTATTTTGTCTTGAAATGACTGGCAAGTCAGCTGTCCCCTCAGTCATGCTATGTGGCAGAGGGACAGTGTGGCTTCATCAGGTAAAGTTTCCCTTATGCAGAAAAACTTTGGGTTAGTTACAAAGCAAAACTTCAAGATTTCCTTCTTAGGTTTTTGATTTATTTTTTATTTTTTCCCCCCATGGCAAAATGCCCAGTGCAAATCAAATCCTTCAATTCAGTTTCCAAAAAAGAAGCAGCTACCCTGTATGCCTGAAATATTAATTAAAAAGAAGCAAAAAGAGAAAGCTTTGGACAGATCCCAAACCAGCTACTCAAATATAAATGTCTGCAACTGTCATATGAACTTCTCAGTAAATGAAACTATAATCCTTCCTTCGTAATGTGGAAATACTACTTGATTAGCTCAATTAAGAGCAGATTTCTGACAGAATATTACTTTAGGGTGTAGTTTCCTTAAGGATGAAAAGATGCCAATTTAGAAACCACTGTATGCTGCTCTTGTTAATAAAAAACAGAAACAAAGAATGGTATAGTAAATTAGCCATTGGAATTACACATTGGCTTGGGTTTCCCTTCAAAGCAACATAAAAGATGTAGAGTAATTAGGCTATTTTTACATGGAGTGATTTGGTAAATCAATACCCTCCATTAAACTTTTAATTTTCACAAGTAGAGCACTGATGTATTTTGGTTTGTTTGGTGGTGCGTTGATCGGTTGGGTTGGTTTTTACTGCTCCATTTTAAGAAACAGTTCCCTTGAACGAACCCCCTTATTTGACCCTGGTAACCTCTATTTTTTGGTATTATTCTGGTTTGCTGTCATATGAGTGTGTTTGTTGATGAGAGTTGTTTTAAGAGGCCTGTCTGTGTTTAATTGTGCTGCCCACACACGTGAGCCTCTCTGAGCTGCACACTTGCCCAGTCAGCTGTATGCGATAGCCTGGGACCCTCACTGCTCCAAGCTGCCCGGGTTTTGGTTTATTTTAAACACTCTGCTTTACTGCCCCATTACCAGGTTAGCCCGAGACCTCCTTGCAAGTATTTGTGAATTCTGCGTGGGGCACAGAGAAAGCCTGTGGGGAAGCCGTGCCCCTTGAAATGCCTGTGGGCAGTGCTGCGGGGCTGGGAGGGCTCCCTTTGGGGTGAGCAGGAGGACGTGCCAGCAGCCTGGGAAGTGCCTGGTAGCCGTGGGGTGAGCGCCGATGGGACTCTGCTCTCGCCCCAGGCACGGCCAAGCTGCCCTTGGCGTGTGCAACGTGGGGAGCCAATTTCAAAACCTTTATTGTTTTGTACAATATAGTGTAAATATTTAACAGGGTTGCTTAAAGTTCTTTGTGTTTGCTTAACTGAATCAAGGCAAGGAACATCAATTTTCTGGGAAGATTTCTGCTCTGCACGATCAACAGAATTTCATATTGAAAGATAGTTTATCCATGCAGTCACGCTTATTTTCCAGTTGCCCAAATTAAGACAATCTATAAAGAAATGTTCATTTATTAGCAACTGGTGTTTGACAGTTTATTTCATGTAAGCCTCCAGCTTTCCTTGGCAAGCTTATTTGCATAATGTGTTATTATGTCTAAATGGAAAACTAAATGCCTCCATGTGGTCTTTAAATGACAAGTGCTTGTCAGCTTCATGCAATATTCAGAAGTAATAGATCCAAATCACAACAGCACTCACTATGATGTACAAGGAGAAAAAGAAACAAAGCCCAAAAAACTTGTTGCGTATCCTTCCCTGACAAATTTACACTTTGGTACAGAATTGTCAATTAGAGTTTTCATTTGTTAAACAGTTGAGTTCAACTGTGAAGGCATTTACTGAAGCTTTATTCTGCACTGCTTTTGAGTAATTACAATTCACGCTGCTGTTTTTTGTTTCCTTCTTTTTTTTTCACCCCCTTCAAACAATGCAGCTCAGGGAATAAGCTTCAGAAAACCTTGGCAAGGTATACCCAAGAATTTCTGCCTTAATTACTTCTTAATTACTTCTGAAAACATGAATGCTCCCTGTCAATGGTTACAATAGCTTTGGAAGATCTATTATGAAGTTCACATTTGAAATAGTCCTTGGGTCTTAAATTTGTGCAGTTATGTATTAATAATTTTTTTAAAACAGAAAAGTGGTGGTTTTTTTTGTGTTTCCAGCTTATCAGAGGACTCAGTGATGATAAAAAGTTGCAGTGCTCATGTAAACATTGTCTTTATGCCCTTTCCTTGCATATGTCTGGTATGCTGCTCTGTCCCTCATGGCCCCTCTACCCTGAGCACATCAGAAACATCACCTTCCACCAAAGAAGGAGAAGTCTAAACTCTGCTTTTACACCAGGGTGGGATGTGGTGTGTTGGCACAATGAAGGGCTGAGGTTCATCCAGGAAAAAAAGCTGCCAGCAATTAATGCTACAACATGATACTGTCAAGGGCAGTTCTGACCTTTAGCAGTGCCACATGTCCTTTTTGATAAATGCTATTATTTCCATCTCATGTTAAATGTTAGAAAAAGTACACAGTATTTTACATATAAAATTAATTTTTAACTTTTAAAATAGATTGTTATCTTGTTTCCTATTCATTGTGCTGCATGGAGTGTTTTCAGTTGGATTTGACATTAGCAAGTTTTTTTTAAGTTGGCATGAATGAAATGGTTTGGAGCAGAGGTTTGGGGGGTTTTTTGTGCTACACAATGGAAGTCCAGAAAGAAGATAGGGAGGAACAGAAAATATTAGAAGGAAATGCTGTCTCTTGGGTAAATCTGGTGCAGGGAGAGAAAGTAAAATGGTCAGATACTGCATGCAATTTTAGCTCTAGTCTAAAACCCAGGAAAAATGTCGTTAGTGTTGGACTGTTGAGTTTGTTGCTTCTACCTGTGCTTTCTGGTTGCTCAGAGTTGCAGGGCAAGGAGACAAGGAGATGTGGCTAAAGAGGACAGAGGGAAAAGAGAGGAGACATAAGCTGACAGAAGGAAAATATCACGAGAGGCAGGACAAGTAGCAAGGACTCGTGTCGCAACTCGTAGGCTGGTTTTGGGGTCAAACCGCTTTTGGGTACCATCAGTCACCACCACCTGGTGATTTTGCCTCTTAGTAGCTGAACAATGAAGGCTCAGAGAAATGCCTGATGGTGCGGGTTTTAGGGTTTGGGAAGTGATGGAGATAGTAAGCAGGCAAGCAAAAAATAACACCGGTTCTTCTCGTGTACTATCCTTTTTAGCTACCACTAAGCACTGTGGCCAAACAAGTCAGCATCAGCCATGGACCATTAACATTGGTTACTAAAAAGATTTTTGGGGGTTTGTTCCTGTCCGTTCTGCATGTGCTAGGTTACCTTTGTGCATTGTGTTCAATAAAAAGGGACCATGTTCTGGTTTCAGAAGCCAAGAGAAGCTGGAAGCACTCTGGGTTCATGCCTGATGTTGGATGCCTGGCAGTGGTGAGCTGCCAGGGGCTGGCAGGCTCCTGAGCGAACCCTCATTAGGGGAGCAGCAACAGGAGCTGCAGTTAATGAGGAGGTGGGAGCTCCTGGCTCGGCAGCGTGTCCGCTGTGAAAGAAGGTGCTGTGCTGGTAATTCCCTCTGGGAGCTCAGGGTCAGACACAAAGTAAGGGGACAGTTCGTCGGTGTTATTAAACGATGTTTCAGTCCCAGGCCATGGCTCCCCTCCATGATTTCAGCAGCACCTCTGCTTGATGCAGTCAGTGTAATTAAAGTGGTTGTATCACTTGCAGCAGGCCTGGTGTCAGCGGGACTGGAGGCGTTTCCAGCAGTGGTGACCTGTGCCTCGTGCTGCCCCTGGCTGCCTGAGCTGAGCTGGGGGCTGGTGGAAGCTGACGTGGCTCTGCTCGCTGGGCTTCAGCACGAAGCCACTCACACAGGCAGCACGCCGTGCTCCGGTGACCCGCCTTGATGAGGACGCTCTGTCATCTCCTCCTCCTGCTCAGGTTCAAACTTGCACTCACCCAGTGAAGGCAAAGCGCAAACACCGGTTGCAAACAGCAGGAAGGCTACGTTAGCTTTGACCTGTCCTGCACGTGGCTCTCTAATTAAGCCTGGGCAGTGTCTCCCCAGGGCAGGCCCCAGAGGAGAGGAAAGGCTCTGCCAGGGGCTCCCTGTGGGCTGGGACAAAGTGGGGCTCCCCTGGCTGCCTCAAATGTGTCCCAGGTGCTGGGCAGGTAAAGCAGGCAGATGATTGGCACTTTGACCAACAGGAACCATTAGGGGAATGCTCAGATATTCTGAATAGCACGTAAGGTATCTAGGAAAGTCCAAAGATTTGCTCACAAGTAAGTAAAAAGTAGCCCAAAATGTATTAAAAATGAATAATTTCATTTGCTGCATGACCACGCAAATAACACTACTGCTGTAAAAATTAGAGGTGGATTGCCCAGACTTGCCAGCAGGTGAGTTGCATGCTCCATCTCCAGTTGCACTTTTAGAACTTTGGCTCAAAACTCTGTGCAGCATCATGTCTTCTGCATCTTATAGCCTGGTACTTTCAGGGTACTTTCAACAGTTCTTTTAAAAAGTAATGTAAGAGTTGCCATCTCATCTCGGCATGAATGATGTTTGTAGGTGCATGAAAATAAGGATAAACTCTACATCAGTATGTACTTTTTCCCTGCCAAAAGAATGGGTAAAATTATCTGAAGGAAATGGCAATCAGACTGGGTCTCAGAGTAAAGTGTCCAACAGGGTGAACTTTTCGAAGTACCACCTCTGATTTTACAGCTATTAAAACCAAAGGGCATTTCTTTAAAAATCCTCACCTTTTTTATGGTACCCTTATTTGAGATTAATTATGTATGTAAAATTCTCAATGAAGAATGCAGCATTCAAGGAACTCATGTAGAGTTTCAGCAGTTAGTCCACTGATATTAAAATGAAACAGGACCAACTTTGTAGGAGGCAATTATAACACATTACGGTGTGAATTGCACACTGTGATTAAACTCATAGGAGGTACTCAGCAGCAGTGTTTGCTTTGAAAGGGGCACTGATTACCATTTGTACTATGCATTTTGGTAATCAGAAATCATTATGGAAAATATTACATCAACTAAACAAATACCCCCTTAGCAGCATGAAATATACAGATTTTTTTTTTTTAAAGTAGCCTTATGCATGTAAATAAATACTTTTTTTCTGCATGGGACCAGCACTTGATCAACACATCAAATTAGTATGCTGTCAGGCTACAGCAGGACCATGAGCTGCAGAATGAATGGCTCAAAGTTAAAAGACCTCCTGGGGTTGGGTTTGTCTTCATGACTTAACGTCAGGCTGGTTGCAATGACACTCTAAACCGTCATTTACTTGTGATTTATAAAAATAGCCTTGTGAAAGAATTAAACTAGCAAGAGCTGTTAACATTTACTTTGGAAGTCCTGAGTTATTTCTATTAAATGGCTTTCCCTAGGATTTAAGATAGGGGAGTCTTAAGGCTCTTACTACCTATAAATTACTAACGGGCCTGTGTTGCAAAGGTACTATATTTTTCTGGCATGTTTTGACACCTAATATTTTAAGGGATTTGAAGAGAGCTCTTGTCTAATGGCATTAACCAGTTTTATTAAGGCATTTTTGCCACTGACTTCGGAGGGTGCTTCAGATGTTCACGTGCAGCAGCACAGGGCTTTTGCATCCCCCCATGAGCTTTCTGAGCCAGGGCTACGTCTTCTCAACGCAGGGTTTCAGTGCACAGCAGAACAGAGGGGTCAGGCTGGCAACAGGTCCCACCTGCCATGACTCAAAGCAAAACTTTGTCACAAGCTAAACCAAACAGCTGCTTGCTCAGGGTTGGATTTCCTCCTTTCCTTCTGTCCTCCTCTCCTCCTGTCCTTCTTTTATTTTGCAGAAGGTAATACAGATAAAGCATAATGCTAATCCTGTGACATTTCAGGCAGTTGGGGACCATGTGATTGCTTTAAAAATGTAAACTCATCTTCGCTGTATCTTGATCATTTTCCCTCCTTTTCTTTCTGCCATACCATTTTGATTGCTTAGCATAAGGTCTAATGTCAAGTAATAATAAAGCAATTACAAGAAATACAATTCATTCTGAAGTGCATTAAGCAAGAACTAAATTAAAGCACATAATTAACAACAACCAAAAAAAAAAAAAAGGTACATTAAGGACAAAATGTTTTAACCCCTATATTTCTTCCAGCATTAACTACCTTGGCATTAACTCAAAACTGGTAGGGAAAAAAATATAGATTATATGCACAGACACAGTAAGGCTTTTACTGATTTATGAAGGGAGATTCACAGATCTGTCAGGCACGATTCTTTCTTTATACTAATAGACTCCGTTTAAACTGTCATGCTAATTTTTTTTCCTTGTCCATCTGGTCCAATTATTAGAAAATTGTACTCAAGAAGGCTCCAATAACAAACATGAAACGGCTCAATATTTCAAGTTGCCAGTATTTTTCTCATATTTGTTCTTTTTAATTAGAGACCATACCAAGTTCCAACCACAGGACCCAGGCATTTATTAAGTGATAGAGAAGCGGCACTATCTTATTGACTAATTCCCCAGGCTTTTATTATGTTTCCTAGCAAAATGTGATTTATAGGAAAGTTAATAAAGGTATCCTCACCTACTGCACCTGGAGACAGGACATCTACAAGGGGCAGACATTCAGACTAATAAGTGAAATCACAAATCTGGAAGCTGAAATTGGATTTTATTTCTGTGAGTGCAGCAAAGAACTGATGCAGGCTTGGGCATTTAACATCTGTATTCTTAGCTGGCTTTGCCCATAAAACGAATGTAATAGTTTTTCTGGATTTTCAGAAACATTATGCTAACTAACCATAGTACTTAAATTTTTTTAAAGTCTTAATGCCGAAAAAAATTGTTAAAGTTTTGTTTCCTCTATAACACTATCCATTTCTTCCTCACGAGTGTCTGAGACTTTTTTTTAGTGTCTTCATTCCTGAATCGAAAGTAACAACTTGAAAAGTGTGTTATTCCCCATTTCTTGACACACACACATACATGATTTTTTCCCCCTTTTGTATAATTTCCTTTGTGATTTGTGCACGAAGGGAGCATTGTGCCATGGGGGCATTCTGCAGCCTCTGCTGATGCCTGAAGGGTGGTATCAGGACAGAGGCACACTGGGAAGCTTGGCCCTGGTACATACATCAGTTCCAAATCCAGCTATAAAAAAAAAAAAATAGTACAAATTGGACAAAGGCAATTTAAAATAAATGCATTGATTCTGATTCTTAATAAGGTTAGTCATGCAATTGTGTGATGACTAATTTGTGTGCCTAATTACCATGATTGTATGTGCAAATCAAGTAATTATGGAAGTAAATAACCATAATCATTTATTTTCATGGGTAATTATTCAATTTTATGCACAATGGCAATAATTGGGTGTGCAAATTAAGCATGCAATTGTGCATGCATATTCAACACACACTTGTGTGTCTAATCTTTTCATAAATAATTTTTTTTCTGACGGTTTTTCTCGTTTCCTATCCTTTACTCTGGTGTAGCATTACTGGGACACTCTTGCTCGAGGTAAGGATTTGAAAACTCTTCTATTCCAAGCCTTCCTGACTTTTTAGTGGTTAATAGTTCTCCACTGCAAATGGACTGATCTCTTGAAAGATGGCTTTTCATTCTTGGTCTTAGTGCAGGTGTGCTCTTTTCCTAATTAGGCAGGGAATTTCTAAACAGGAGACCGAAATAGATACATTCCATAATTTCCTGAAATTTCAAATACATAATTTTGTAACCTATTAAGGACATTTCATAGAAAAGGGGTTTTTTGCACACATATACACAATTACCTTGGGGTTTCAGACATACTAGTGCCTTTTCATGAAGAGGGACTTCATACTGCACTGCACTGGAGGAGATGTCCCTAAGCTGCCATTAAAGGCAAGGAAAACACTGCACCTCTTTGCTTACCACACAGGTCTGATTTACAAAAGCACTTTGGCACTGACCTAATTCAGTTCCCGCTTAAGACACGTAGAAAGAAATCCCATTGACCTCAATACAAGCGAAGTTTATCACTGCTGAGCGCTTCTAAAAATGTCACCCCACTTTTCTGTCTTAAGACCTGAATTTGTAGGCACATAATTATCTTTAAGCATATATGCTCGAATTCTTGCAGCTGCAGGAGCCCGAGCGGCGTTGCTGTCAGCGACGTGCTGATCCCCAGGCGCCATCGGTTATTCCAGTGTCACTCCGGGGAAGGAAGGTCTGTCCCAGACAGAGCTGCCGGGCTGTTCCCAAGTCGTGCCTGTGGTCAGGGCACAGCACATGCAGCTCAGCTCAGCCCAGCCCGAGCGGCTGTTCGGGGTCCTGTGTGTACAGCAGCCCATGCCTCAGCGGCTGTAGTTTGTCGCTCTCCCTCTTCTCCACGTCTCCCTGCAGCAGGGAGGCAGGGGAAGCACCCTGGCTTCACTCTGCATTGGGAGGAGTGGCTCATCGCGCTGTTTAACCAAGGGATTTAATTTCCATTGTTTGTCTTTTGTGTCCCTTTTCATTCAGATAGATTTCCCCAGCCTCATTGATGCTAATCTCATTGTTCAGGAATCAGCAAAGGGTAATTAGTCTCTGCAGTAATGATCTATCTGTCACAAGATCGTGGCCTTTCATCACACACCATCTCAGATGTTTTCTACCCCAGGCGAAAAGGAGCAGAACTGTTCCATGATGTTCAGTGTCAGCTGCGCAGGTCTGCACGGTGCACGGGAGCAAGTGCCACCACCCAGACTGGGGCATCCAGCCAGCAAAGCCTTCCAGTCCCAGCCCCACTTGTCAGCACACCAGAAAGGATTTCCTAGTGGTCAGAACCTGACCTTCTTGGTGGGTAAAAAAAAAAGTGACAAGAAGAACCAAACCCCCATCTTCAACCTGTTTTGACATTTCAAAGGAGAAATTAATTTTCTTTTTACCTATGAAGTTATTTTTCTCTGTGTGGTATGGTTTCCTATGGCAAGAGGTTATAAAGGTCAAAACCAGAATACAGCTTGTTTTTACTGAGATAAAACATCTTGCTCATGTGCAAAGCATTTCTCCCAGCTGTTTCATTTCACAGGGAATTTTTAAATTTTAGGGTTTACAGCACTCTGAAGTGAAAAAAAAATTGAAAGACTCAAAAGCAGAGCTTTGTATAAAGCAAAGCTGTTTTGCTGAGTATTCTCCTGGCAGCAGTGTCAGACCTTTGTCACAACTGGGCCTCCCAGCTTGGGATGGAACCTGCTGCCTCGTGCAGAGGTGCCACACATCGTGCCCCTGTCTCTGGGGCTGAGCCATCTCAGCTTGACATGGTGTCACACTCTAACATGCCTGATTTTCCCATAACCATGGGCGCTTTCTGAGCTTTCTCTCTCTGCCAGAGAGGTCCAGATGTTTCTTCTTGTGTAGACTTTAATTGCCAGACTAACCTGGCCTTCCACTGGAGCCCATCAGAAGGCTGCATGCTCAGTTCTGCATTTCACATCACTGAGAAGCTGTTATCTGTTCTTTAAAAATACAAAGAACAAGAAACTTTCATTCCAGAAAAAGTTTAGTTGCACCTTTAGGAAAGGGCTGTTATTCTTAAATTTTATGTGTCCTATCCATAATATTACCACCTTTAAATATAAATATACACACAAAAAGCCATTTTGAATTATAATGTCTAGGAGAACATAGTTTTCAAAATATCCATAAATGAGGATAATTGAGCTGGGTTCCTACATAGTAATATGGCCACTGAAGTCGAAGTGGAGAGATAAGTCACTAATTATAAACAATAAACACTGAATGTTGTCATTTTACAATTTTGCTGACTTCACAGGGCTGCAGCTGCCTTATGGAAAGTCTCACTAAATGTTTCTTTGTGTAAGAACAATTCTGCTTGTATAGCCTATATTTTCCATATTTCCCTATCCTTATTCTGAGTTACTGGAAACATTTGCATTAAAAAAGTATCTTTGTTTCTTAAGAGTTCATCTGCTTTCCTGCTTATCATGCACATGCAGAGAAAATGAGCTCAGCAGCAACAAGAAATGCCTGTTTCCCCAGGTCAGGAATCCTTCTGCCATAATGAACAGGAGTGACTTGGAGACACCTGACCTGGTTCCCTGCTTCCTGCGTTTTCAGACAGATTCAGTCAGAGATGCTGCTCCAGCCTGACAGTATGTGACCTTAGAGAACTTTGGAGAATACAGGACAAACTGAAATTCCAAATTATTTATTTGGAGTTCATAAATTCCTCTGGCCTTTCACAGAAATATTCCTGCTGAAGAGGTATTGATGTCCAAAAATGGCAGAATAAACAGCCAAAAAATAATCCTAGAAAGCCAGTTGGTGGCTTGGCAGGGTTGAACACCAAAGGGCTTGAGGAGCATCTACATCTGCAAAAGGGCTCAAAATAATGCAGTTGCATTAGTTACTTCTTCCTGTTAAGGAAGAAGTGCCTGAACAGAAGATGGCTTTGTGGTGAGCTGAACAGCAAAGGCAGGTGATTTCTCCTGGTGAGATTGGAACCTTTTGTTTCTCCATAGCTTAACCATGAGGAAACAAGTATTTGCTGGAGAATCGAGGATGTTGTCCTGCATGTTTGGAAACAGAAATACAAAAGAGAGCATTGACTAGAAAACAAAACCAATGTTAATTTAGTAAAAATATTTTAAAATGCCTTTGTATTGGAGGCAGCTAAACCCACTAACAGTCATACATCTTGAAAATTACCACTAATCAAACCATGCCCTTCTTCTCTCCAGTAAAATGCCTTGTGCCCTGCTGTTTGTCACACTTGTCTTGTTACTCCTGATTATACCTGTTTGAGGCTTATTTTTTGACTTAAATAGAACTTAAATGCTGTTGTCTCAGTGAGGCTGTTACTTGTTTCTTATGACCACTTCATGCCATCCTGCGGTGCTAGATCGTTCCTTTGTTTGTACTTTGCTCATCTTGGCACATGTGATCCTGGAATTTGAAAAATAAGTGACGACTTGGGCATCCTGTTTCATATCAGCCTTGTGCTGTCCTCCTGGCAATGGCAAGACTATTCATAAGGTGAAAGTAGGGCTTGGTTGGTAACAGTGTCTTGGGCAGCAGAGAGGAGGGTGACCACTGAGAGACCCCAGCTAAGAGCAGTTGCTGCACTTACAGACAGTGGGTTTCTACTTCATGTGCATTTGAGAAGCTCCCCTCTGCCAGCAGATAATTGTGCTACCTAGGACCTGTTTTGTGTAAATGAGCTCTCCACTTGCAGTGGCTGTATTTCATGAGTGTCTCCTGCACTCTTGCACATGCAGAGTGACAGAGGCTGTGCAGCGGGGCTGCAGGTGTCCAGGAGATGGGAACAAGTCTCCAGCAGTGGGGACAAGTAAAGTGCAGGGGAGGGCAGCTGCAGAACTCTGCCTCCTGCTTTGCCAGGCTCCTGTTTGTTTCCCCCAAGTGCCTTGGAGATGATCCTGGCTCTTTAGTATTGAAAGCTAGAGCATCTTCCTCTTGTTCCTTACCTCTACAATAAATTCGGAGTGCTGCTTGCATGGTGGCATTGTGTTGGTAAGGCAATGAGGAGACTCTGTGACCATTTGCTTGAGGGCAAGATTTGCATCTGTATTTGTCTTGCTATCATTTAGCTATAAAACACAGGAAGTAATCTTTTCCTATGTCATAGGCATGATACAGGCAGCTCAATTAAAGTTTATGAAGCATGAACTGTGATCCTTTTTAACTCAGAGCTTTACAGATATGCAAAGCAAGACTTTCAGTTATTCATTACTGTTTACGATACTTCACATCTTATTTTTTTCAAGCAGAACAGTACCTTGATCAGGAAATAAGTCTGATTTCATGGGAAGGAACATGATTTGAGGAGAAGACAAATATGGTAATTATTAATTACATATTATAGCTCCCCGAGCACATAATTTCATCCATATACATGGAATACACTACATGGACTGGATGGTAGGACTTTCTGCTATGATTTCTCTTTCAAAAGAAATAATGTTCATGTATGCTAGTCTGTGGAAATATGCTTGGAAATATTTTGGGATGTAGCATCTGATTTTTCTGTTGACAGTTATCTGCTTGTGGTCATATAAAATACCTCCTAGCTTAGATCTGACAATGAACACTGAGGATTTGTTTGCGAATGGTTTAGAAAAGAAGATTTACTTTGCTTTGAGGGCAGCTGGGAAGACTCATTTTATTGGATTACAGAAAGTGAGAGCAGTAAATAAAACCTGATCCCCAATATTTAATATATGAGTGTCATGAAAGAAGTAAAGATTAAGTGTCATGTCAAGATGCGGTAACTGTAAGTCTGCTGGTTAGCTATTTAACTGATAGAATTAAAGGAGGAGCAAACAGAACCCATCTGCCCACCCTTTGTTTTTCAGAAAACCCAGAAATGGAAGCTTTGAATTTTAACAGGCAAAAGGTTTTCTGATCATTTGCCAGCTCTTTCTCATCTCACTGATTTGAGTGATCCTGCCAAGTTACATGAAAACAGTACCTTTAAACTATCTCACAACGCTCTGTTAGATCGTTGTAGCTCCAATGTTTTAACAAAAGCATGTAATTTTCATCATCAGAGCACTGTTCTTCTTTATTTATGCTTACCATTAAACCAGAAAATCCTTATCTAATGAATTTGGTTGCATAGAACTCATGGCATTATTAGGAGCAGGTGAAGCATCTCCAGTCTAACTCTCATCTCCTAAATTGAATCAGAGTTTTTTGGTTCATACTTTGTACAGATTGAAATGCTAAATCTTTTTTTCTAGCTCCATTTGAGCCTCTATCACAGCCCTGAATCAGTTGTGGAGCCCCTGTATCAATGAATAAGGTAAATTATGTACATGGACTAAAAATAACAGGGTGATACACTGTGACCTGCCACAGACTCTTTCTGCATTTATATGAACCAAAATACATTAGCAGTGAATAACATCCTGTTATGGAGTCCTTAGAAGTGATATAAAGCCAGTTTTGTTGGCACATCACAGTAAGAACTGGGGTCACGACAGCCTATTTGATGGAACAGCAGATACAGTGGAAAAGTTCAGCATTGTGCCTCAGAACCTGCTGTTGTTTTCCTGAGATAACCTAACATCTGTGGCTTGAAAAACCCTCAGCATTTCCACCTGCCTTTGGCTTATATCAGTAAGTCCTGTTAATAAATGAATATTTGTTATTTTACTTAGATATCAGGCATTTACAAAAAGCACGGGAGCATGGTCATAATTACATTATAACTACATTTCCTCTGTCATCTTTTCTTGGACTCTGTGTCAACAGTCTCCATACAAAAGAACTGCTAAAGGCACTTGGCTTGTAGGCTCAGTGCTGCCACTTCAGATTTCTGGCTTTTGAGCTAAGATTTAACCACAAAGCCTCAGCTGAACTTTGTGGCTATGTACTTAAAAGATGAGCTGGCACCTTTAAATCAGTTCAGCCCATGGGCCCAGAGGAGAGAAAAGTCAGCTCCAGAGTGCACACAGATGCACTGAAGCTTTTTCATCCACATGTGGGCAAACTTTTATGTTGAAGCTATATTAAATTGCTAAAGGCAAACAAAACTACTTTGCTAGGTAGTCTTAAAGTTTATTTTTACCTGATGATGACATTTGCATTGGGAGCGAGGTACAGCAGCAGAAAGCCCACAAGGGCAGCATCAATGGAACAGATATTGAAAAGAACAAAAAAACCCTGTTTCTTTTTAAGTCCTTCATACTTGTAAATGTGAGACCTATTGCTGTGATAAATGAAAGGGTCATGAGCCAATGCACTAGAGGAGGATGAGATAGCACAGCTGTACGAAATACAATACTGACTTTTCAAAGTTTGTTTAAAATCAGGGCAGCCAGTCCAGTCCAGGCTGTCTTTGCCCAGGGTTTACCAAGGGGAACGTGCACATTGTACTGCCCTGGGCAGCTCTTGCTGTCTGGGACAGTATTTTCACCATCAGCAGTGTGTCACTAAATATGTATCTCACAGCCTGCCCTTAAGGCCCCGGGGCCTGAAACTCTGGCTCCCCACCCCTTCCCATCCTTTCCCACCCGGTCTGGCTGCCAAGGAGGATGGAGCAGGTTCTCCCTCCCTCTCTCAGGCCCAGAGGGTGTTCACAGCCCAGTGCAAAGCCCTGACGTGGATCCCGCTGCTCAGGGCTGTCTGTGGGCTGAGGGAGCCTGCGCTGCTCCACTGAACTCCAGGGGCACTTCTGGAGAGGGAACTAGGAAAAACTGGGAGCAGCGATGGAGGATTAGCTGCACCTACAGGGCTGCTGCCAAAGTATCTGAAAAGCTTGTTTTAAAAACCAATCTGATTGCGTGTAGGAGTAATTTCAGTGGTCTGCACTTCTTAGCTCTTATTTTGTGTATTGCAGTATGTGTCAGTGAGCAGAACTTAATAATACTTCACCCATATGAACCTTGGTGATTGCATGCAGCTTCAGCAGAATAACAAAATTAATTCTCTGATGACTTCACAGTAGTTTTGGGGAATAATAAGCTGACCTTTTGCATTCATTTTGTACATAGAAAACACTACAAATTTATTAAAACAGGGATCTGCAGATTAATGTTTCAAGTGTTATTGAAAACAACAAATTTTGTTATTTATAAAGATTTAAAATTCTACCTACTTGAACCTGTTAGAGCATATAATTTAAAACACAAGTATAAAAATGTCATATAAGATTCAAATATTATAGGCTTGTAAAATGTACATGCTCTGAATAGCAACTCCAAATAATGTCAGTAAAGAATACAGGTGGTGTAAACCTTTACTGGTTTCTATTCTGACAATAAATCATACACCAATCACTGTAAGTCTATTGCCTCATTTAAAAATCAGTTATATAGTTGAATCATGCTCACTTTTAGGTCATTCTTTTAATGAGTAGTTTCACTGGTATATCACCATACAATGTCACAGTATTATAAGCAATTAAAATAATAAACAACTAGATTATTTACTAGCTAAACATAACAAACATTGTTCTGTGTATATCAAAACTTCATTTCCACCAGAACTACAGTAGAGTCTTGTCCTAAGAGCCACTATAGTTTCTCATTTTCACTGTTATAGAATTGTTATAGCTTGAGAGAGAAATTTATATAGCTATGAGTTCCATCACTTGTTATAGTCAGCTGCAGAGTCTGCTCTGGAATGTGTTGGTCCTCAGAGTGGGGATTGTGGCCAATGCTTATACTGTGATCTCCATTGCTTGAATTCTCTGGCCCACTCTTTCTATTAGAAAAAGGTCCAAGTACACAAAAGAACAGTCTGTTTGTAACTCAGACAGGGGAACGTCTCGAGAGGTTTGCTGACAGCAAATTTCATTTAGCTAGTTATACTATAAGCAACTTACTCTACAGGTGCATTTTGCATTCAAATTGTTTTTTATCAAGATCTTTTCCTAATAATATGAAAATGTGTTTATAAAGCCTGTAAGTTGTTTATATAATAAGATTTTTAATGAGTTGAAGTATTACATTCAGTTTTGTAGAAGTGCTTCAGGTGTTGATAGAACTAACTTACACATGGTACATCATTAACTTTATCATAAAGTCTAGCTTCTCTTCATGCAACAATATACAGCTCTGCAGTAGTAACTATCAGCTACTTTGCACTGCAAACTGTGCTTTGTTGACTGTTCAGCAGGATTGTCTGTGGCTGTGATACCTGAGTCCTGCTGCCACAGGCATCCAGCTGCTCAGTCAGCCCCAGCTGGTCTCATCCCAGGCTGGTTCTCGGGCCCGGTGCTCTTTGCTACAAGACACAAATGAGAGCAGCCCAGTGGCACCATAGCCTGGTCTGCTGAAGCCCAGCTGAGATCAGCTTTCTGTCCAGTGGGAGCTTGCAGAGTCACATTCTCATTCCTTTGCTTGTAGCCGAGATTCCTCGAAAGGAAAACTGTGGAAATGACCCCCCATGTTTGCTGTCTGAATGGCCAGGGCACAGCAGATGAAGCACATCTTAACCTTACTGTGTATATCTTAACTTTGATTTACCTTTTTTGTAAATCCGAATGAAAGACAGGATTGCACAGCAAGCAGAAAGCCAGAGTTTTGCATTCCATAGTTAATGCTGAAGTGTCTGACATTACATGGATAAGTCAGATTGTCCTTTCATTGCCTTTCATTACTACTGGTTTTACAGGAAACTTATGCTCCTAACTTTCAAAAAGCAGGGGTTTCCCTGCTCAGGGGAAACCTACCTCAGGGTTTTCCAGAGCAACTAATCTTCCTTCTGAGTTGCTGCTCTCTTTACTGCTGGCAAAAAAGCCATGTGGTACTGCATGATGATCTCATGCCTGGTCATGTAACTAGGACTTTGTGTATGTCTTGACATATGACAAAACTGTCTTTCCCGTAATGGGGAATATTCCTCTTTATCTGGTGGATGAGGGCACATATGGGGTGTGCTCCAGTGTTTGGGTAAGAGGCCAACAGCAGATGAGTGAAACAATCCTCATCATACCTAATTTGGATGCCAGAAGTTGTCTAAAACAGATGATGTGAGTATGAGTACCTTTTTCAGAGGTCTCTAATTACTAATAAGTAATTAGTAAATCTGTGGTCACATTCTCTTTGTTGTCCACATTTTGCTTCACTTCATATACTCTTCATTTGCCTTCTCACATTTTGTTCTTCTGTCTGAGGTTTGTCATATCTCCAAGTGGCAGGTCACTGAAAAATCTCCCAGTGAGTTGGAAGTATAACATGTTTTGTCTTGATTTTGATTTTGGCTTCAAGAAGCTTAAGGTGGTATGAGAAAAACTCCATTTCTCCAACCCCCCTTTGCTGGGCCAGTTGCCATAGCTTACCCTGTCTCAACTCCTTGAGCCACCAAATGATGTTAATGATATTTACTTCTGTCAGGTGCTGGGAGAACAGCAGCATCATAAATAAAAACAAAGCAGTGCAGTGGTCCATTACACAGATTTAGCACCTGGCATTAGCTGAAGTTTCTTAGCCTGGGGAAGTGAGGAGCTGCCAGTCACCCTGGCAAAACCTACATCCTAAAACGATGCTTTGTGCCCTAGGGACGATAATGGCAATCTCACCCCAAACAAAAAAGAAAATAAAAGATTTTTTTTCTTGATAACATTTGGTTAAGGTATATGGTTATTGCCACTCATTCTTAATTAAAAGATATTAACTGCTGTCAGTGAATTGATAGTGCTGAGGAACATAGAGCCGCTGCTGAATATTCAGCAAGGTTAAGTGCAGCTATTGAGGCACCTACCATTGCAGCAAATGGGCTGCAACATCAGATTTTAATATATAGGGCCAATGCTCTCAAACTGTGGTGTAGCTCAGCTGTACTGCCTCCCTTCATGAGATTGATGGGGATTCTGCTGTGCTTGCCACACTCCAGTGCAGAGCACTGGAGGGCATTCAGCATGTTGAGAAAGGTCAAAACAAGACTACATCAGCTTCTGAACCTAAAAACTCTGAACTCTTTGCTACCTATTAGGATGAACGAACAAAAGCTGTGTTTTGATGTGTGACATCCCAAAGAATTGCTTGAGGCACATGAGAAAGTTACTGCTACTTAAAGGAAGGAGCTGTTGTCTGCAAGCTTCATCTCTCAAAGCAAGCACCGCAGCACAGCTCCAGCAAGCTTCAAACAAATCTATGTCCTCAGTGAACCGGCTGTAGGTCTGGTAATGAAGTGCTCATTTCAACAGCCATTAAAATATTGGCATCCTTTAATTTGGTTAACAGGAAAATATTAATTGTTTATTTTCAGGTAGTATGGAGGCTGGAATAAACAATGCTTAAAGAAATACACCATAGCCTGGCCTGTGCTACCAGTAAATCACAGTTTCTGCATTTTCAAAGCTTGTAATATGCCCTGTTCCAGCCTGCTGAGAGATATGGGAATCTCTCTTGGCAGAACATTGAAATAAACCTAAAATAAAGATGGCTCAGTGTGCAAGCCCTCGGTCACAGAGCAGGAGCAGCAGCAGGAGGGAAGGCAGCGTCTCCCAGGCCTGGGCTGGGTCACACAGCAGCTGCAGGGAGGTTCTCCTCTGTTTGGGGAAAATACTAATTAAATAGCTTGTTTACTCCTAGGCAGACACCCTCTCTTCTCCTCAGAGCTGAGTGTCACCACGGGGCTCCAGTCGCGCCTGTGTTACCACTTGCTGGATGAGTCACTTCCCTCTCCAGCCCTGGCTGGTTCTTCCCTGTGCCAGGGGCTCTGGAAGGGCCCCCTCCTTGACTGTGAGCCTGGACTGCACACAGTACTGGCACTGCAGTTTCAGCTTCTGTCTCTATGCAAAGATGGGTAATACACAGTCTTGACCTGTGCTTACTTGTAAATATTTTAATTTTTTGCAGGTCACTTACTGCCCTGTTTGACTTTGAAAAAATATTTTTTGTGTATTTCTTCAGGACATAAAAATGACATTTTAGACCCTGGCTTCTAATATTCTGACTATTATGTTATCAGCACTGATGGATTTTAAACTATGGATTAAAAAAGCAAAAAAAGATACTTAGCTTTTTGCCTATGTCCTCATCCATGCACACTCATTAATTCAAATGCAGTATTTATACAAGCTATTTTTTTCTATTTATATCACAATAAATGAAGTGTGCTCAGAGGAAAAGAAAGACCTGTGCTGGTCTGGGAGGAATGTGATGCACAACAAGCAAGGGACTGACCCTCTTAATGTCATGCTGCTATTGACGATGTGCTTAAGTACTGCTTCTTTCTTTATATGGATGTAGGCTGAGGCAAGGCAGCCAGGGCGCCACAGAGGGTGACTCAGGGAACAAGTATGTAACTAAGAGCTCGCTGCATCGCTATGGTCAGCATTACATCCGCCACGAATTTCTTCTGGCAGCTCTACCAGGTTGTGAAAGAAATATTGTGGAAAGTTTCTGTTCCTCAGCTTTTCCTCGCATGAGATCAGAAATTCCATTGCATAAATGTAACAGTTTCAGAGAGGGGTTTCTATAGTTGCTTTTCTTCTTGGTCGTTTCAGGAGTGCAGTTTTCTAGTTTTTGTCAAAATTTTAATCAAGGGTGAATTAATACAGTGTATAATGTTTTTCAGTTACAAGTCATGTTAGAATTTATCTTAGTTTAATTACTTTTACATTAGGTAAAAGCCTGGACATAGTAGCAGCTCTCCCCATCTTCAGACTACATTTACTCTTGTGACATTTAGCAAAGGTCCTCTATATATCCAGAATTAAAAACAACTTAAGTTCTGCAGCCAGATCTATGGAGTCAAGTGCTGCTTTGCTGAAACATCTGCATCACTTTCAGCTTAATTAACATCTGCCTGTTTTTATTAATTGACAATTGCAAATGTAGAGACTAGACCAGAATGTAGTTATTTTCTGGCACTCTTCTCTCTCCTTTCTGCACGTTCTGCTGTCTATGTGGCTCACGCAGGCCATCCAAGGGAACTTCTTGCGTCACCATCGCCTAAATTGTGCAGCTAATACAATACCAGATGCTTAATGCTTTCAATACCTAGAGAAATGGAGAGTGGGCACTCCAAAAGGGTTCCAGTAAGCTGGATTTATGGATCATTACAGCTACAGAGATGGAATGGTGTGAATTTATCCACTAACCTTGAAATCTTGCCCTTAACAGAAACCATGTTAAAGTGAAGCATTTCTTTACAAAAACCAAAACAGACCAAGTTACAATGGCAAATACAGAAAGAGAAGTACACTCGCCTGAAAATCAAATTTAATAGCTTGTCCTTATCCTCTGTATCCTTATCTGTATGCAGCTGACAGGCTGTGGGTGGCTAATGAATCCATGCTGTAAGGCAATGCCTTCCCTCAGACCCTGGGCTGCAGAGAGCCACCAGCTGACACCTGCCAGCCAGCTTCCTTTTCTGCCCTCTTCCCTCTCTTGTGGATTGCTCAGTGGGTCATTCAAAATCCCATCTTCTCTCTTTGCCTCACGTGTTATTGATTCTTAGCTAATTTAGGAGGCCATTTCAAAGTTGTTCTGGGTGATCAAGGGCCCCTACTTTTTTGGAGATGCCTATTTCCCTTTGGTAGATTTGGCACCAAAATTCCCTGTACTTAATGAGGCTGCTTAAAAATCATTGGCCATTGAGAAATGATTTACTTCCGTGGTCAGACACTGTCCAAATCTGCACTGAATCTATACACGTGTCATACTTTATACAAACCTGTAATGGAGATTAATGCTCATGGCTTATTATTGACTCTTGATAGGCACCAAGCATGCAGATTGATTTTTGGATCATTTTAGGATGATAATAGATTCGGGGTGTTTCACGTCATGTCCTACGTTTTAGAGATGCTCTGAGAGTCTCTAAATCAGTTAAAAATCTTGGTGCTTGTATTGATAAGTTGATGGTTCAGATCAGTTTAGTAAGGCAGCTCAGACACCTCAGACAGCTTAATACATCAGACTGGCTGTACCTCCAGGAGTGAAATGGTTTAAAAATTATCTTTCTGACCATGACCATTGAGATCATTATATTTTTCACTAAAAACTGAGCATATCAAGTATAAAATCATCACAAGGGAAGGAGCCTGTAGCTGATCAGGATCTTCTTGAACACTTGGGAATTCAAAATACAAATTTTTAAGTCCCATGAAATTTGCATTTTAATTCATTTTTGAATGGAGTATTTTATTGCTGCAGATAAGAAATTCAAAGGCATGACTGTCCAGTTACCACAGACTTCCACTGTGTGTATTATAGTTTTGAAGGTACCATTGTGGTTACATTGGCAGTTTTGGACTCAACCCTAAACATCTTTTTCTCCCTCAGCTACAGCACTGCTGATCTCATGACTTGAAAGAATCAGTGTGTCCAACAATAGGAATACATAATAACAACAATAAAAATTATTATATGTCTTACAGAGGACAAGTGAGACTTAATTTATACTGGTATGGCATTTGTGATCTTTGGATGAAAGGTTATGTGTTAATAAAACTTCACATCTTGTTGCAAACCTCTCCAAAATAGTACTTCAGTCAAGCCTGCTTGGTTTGCTTGAGAAAAACAGAGCAAAAAGAAAACAGAAATATATGAAAGTCAGTCCTGAAGTTTTTGTTGGCTTTTGCAATCAATGCATTGTCCAGCTGAGTATGGTTTCAATGGGGCACTACATAGGGTGTCACATCTAGTTCCAAAATGACAGACTGGGGGAAGCATGCTGCAAGTAAGAAGCAAGCTGACGAGTAGACATACCTTGGATACTGTAATGACAGCCTGGTGCTTCACTGTTTACTGGCAATAAAAACAAGTGGTGTCTGAATAAGAATTGTTGTGCACTAAAATTTTCCTTTTAACTGAGCAAGAATGACTGCTGTTACCCTCCCATTAAGAGCTTGCCTTTA
The DNA here is from genome assembly GCA_013398055.1 of Ifrita kowaldi. Classification (NCBI taxonomy): domain Eukaryota; kingdom Metazoa; phylum Chordata; class Aves; order Passeriformes; family Cinclosomatidae; genus Ifrita; species Ifrita kowaldi. Next base: position 359,242 of record VZRS01007037.1, read on the forward strand.
GCACAGTTAGACAATCAAAATCCAGAGTTTTTAGGGTTTAGGTCTGGTGGTCCCTAAGCTTAAAGTCTGAGATTATCTCAGCAACACTTTGACTGCAACTAAGAGTGAAAAATCAGTGCAGGGCAATTTCTGCCTGAACTAAAATAATAAGACAGAGCTGAAAAAAGGAGTGTAGAGATAGGTAAGCAGAGTCTCTACAGCTTTTAGAACCACGTTTGTGCAGAGCCTTATTTTGTTCAGCACCACATACCTTTAATAGGAGTGAGCTGCATTGCCTCAGGTTGGGCTGGAGCTGGGAGATCTTTTGTACCTCCAAATACCCAGTTCATCCTGACTAGCACTTGTATGTGTCAGTGGCCTTGATCCCTTCTCATTCCTGTCAGTGAGTTCCTGTGCCCCGAGGCCAAGGCTTAACTCTGCCTGCCCTTGTGCAGAAAACAGGAGGGATATGACTGCCCTGACTCCAATCCCCAGAAAACCTGCACCAGGACTGCAGCAGTATTTTGATTACTTACTACAGGATGATGACTTCTACTTTATATGCTCAGTGCCTAAAATGGTTGTAAATTATCAGTTTTGCCCTTTTAAAATAATATTTTACATCTGCTAAGTCACCACATTAGACAGCAAGCACAATATTGGACTGATAGCTGAACTCAGAAATGAGTAAAGAAATATAGATGTAAATTTGACACAAAGATGGTTGCTATAGTCCAAGACATGAGGAATCAGCATATCACTGGACTGCATCTCATACTGCTGATGGTATTTGTTAAAAGTTGCTGCTGTTCACGGTGGAAGTTGAGAGGATAGCTGCTGCTTATTCTGAAAATGCAGATATCTTTGTTGGGTTCAGATATTGCAAAAGGTTAATGAGATATTATGTCACATGTGGCCAGAAATTCTCTGCAATTTGCAAGCAGACAGTTAGTAATGCAGTGTGACAAGCTGCTCTTGTTCTCCAGCTACATCAGCACTCCTAAAGGACAGTAGACTACACAGAAGATTACTCTTGAAATTATAAAGTAAATTAGTTTTGGGGATGGCAAACTGATTTTTTTTTTTTAAATAATATCCATTCTGGATACATAATGAATTTAAGAACAGAATTATTTCTGACTTCCATCTCTAATCTGTTGCTCTTCTCAGCACCCATTTTCAAATTTGCAGTGAGTTGATGTGCCTTTTACCACTCAACATTTCTGTAACTGTTTACACTACATATGAAAGAAAACTATATCTGCTTTGTATGGTCGATAGAGCAAATTACAATTTTTAAATGGAAAATAGCATTTAGTCTAGAGAGGAATATTTGGAACCTCAGAAACATTTGGATTTTTCTATTATTTCCATATTAAAAAGACAAGAGTTAGGTTTGACAAGGAAAATTACTGAGGTGCCTTGATCTGTTGCCCCTACTCCACCATAAGTGAGATTTTTGTTTGCTCTAGCAGGTCAACTCTAAATTACAGCTAACATACCATGAAATTCCTGTGGAGCATGAGGAATAGAAAAAAAACCTGCAAAACATTAGTTTATGGATTGCTTTCTGGTGTTTTTTTAGCCTTGCAGCCTAAGGCATGACAGAAGTCACTAATTCTACTTGTGATAGTGACGTTTCTGATTATTCAGGCGCTCATGTGCCACACCAGAGCTGCAGAGGTATGCACCCCTCCAAAAATCTCATTTGGAGGGTGGGAGTACATGTACCAGTCCCAGCTTGAGCAAGAGCCTGGGAAAGGGCTTTGGTGTTTTCTCAAGGATTGGTGTGAGAGCCTGGCTACCCTGCTGGGAGAGTTTTAGATGAACAGCCCGACAGTGCCTGCAGTTTAGGTGCCAGCCTAAGGCAGCTCTGGGGGCTGTGTGCTGGCTGCAGGGGTGGCAGAAGGGAGAGCACCGTGGTGTCCCCAGCATGGGCTGCTCTGCTTCAGTGCCACAAAGGCCGGGCCCTGCATCTGCTCTGGCTTCGTGGCTGGCAGGGGACACCTGCAGCCTGCTTCAGGAGTTTTGGTGTTTTGAGAGCCAGTGCTACAGAAAGGTTTTTATGTGCAGCTTATTCAGGCAGATTATCTTCAAATGGTCTCACAAGGAATTTGTAGCTTTTACTTAAATTCTCTGAGCATTGCCAGCCGCATTGACTGCCTGTATTGAGTGAGTGAAAAGACCGTAATGGCAACGGAACATGGTAATTGGTCCTTGCAACCTGGATGTCTTTTCTGCTATTAGCAAAACCACTCTTCACATCTACCTTTTAGCATGCAAGCAACTTCTACTTTTTGTGGTTGTCTTTTTATTTTTTCTAAAATGCAACCCCACACCCCAGTTATAAGCTATTATTAAAGAACTTTGTTGTATAGGCTATGTCAGTTGGGTCAAATTTGCCTCCTGCGTATACATATTGAACCTCCCAGTACTGCACACTACAGAAATCACAGGTCTGTGAAATTGATATGCTAAAAACTATTTCAGCTGAATAGATCTGGAAGAGTAATGTTATCTAGAATATTTAATACAGAAAGATGCTTAAGCGATCTCAGTTAAATTTGCTGCTAGACAAATAGACCAGTGGGAAAAGTATGTACAGTAAAGCAATTAAAAACCAGTGTCACAATGCATCCCCTTAGCTGCATTTTCCTAGGGGTACTTATGATACCCAAATGCTGAAGTGAGGAGTGTATGAGGACAGCATGAAAAGATAATAAGGGAGAGTGGAGGAGACACTACACTGTTGAGTATTTTTGAGCATAAGAACAGTGTGAAGGTGGTGGTACCATTGTAAGTTCACACAATCAGGAGTAGAAGATGACTAAAATGTTGCTTCCATGAGTCTCGTGGGTAAGAGAGAAAGTGGCCACTCAGGCGAGCAAATACGTATTTTATCTGCTAATTTCTGAATTTCTTGATTCAAAAAAGACTGGGTCTCCCTAGGATGCTTTAAACTCCAGTGCCTTGCCCTGCAAATAATTCTGGCTTGCCCCTGGCTTTGGGTCAGCTGCAGTTCACTCCCAGTCCAACAGCTTGTGAAGTGCCCCAGCAGTCAGCCTCTTTAGATGATACTACAGATCCATCTCCCTGCATTGCTCAAGGAAATGCTTCAACAGCAGTCATCTTCAAGGCCATGACGTTTCAGTGTGGCAAAATGAACAAATTGTCTGTTCATCGTTTGCTTTCTAAGCTATATAGAGGCTGTTTACTTTTCTTGTCACAACTTTGCTTCTATATCACTTCCCTGTAAAGCTTTTGACCAGCAAGCACTCCATGGAATGTGCTAGTTGGAAAACATCTGAATATGGATTTCCATCCTGTAGAAATAGTCCAGATTCCAAAAATCATACTATTCTTAACTGAAAAAATATATTGCACAGCTGCCATTTCCTGTCTTTTAAGAAAAAAAGGGAATTCCATGGGAATATCATTCACAGAAATATTTCCAACAAGCTCCACTCCATGGACTTTCTTACTTACATCTTTAAAAATTAAGAATTTTTTTTTAAGTCAGCAACTGCCTGCCCAGTGATAAAAGAGTATGCTGCCACCAATACTATTTATTGATTAAAATATTGTAATAATGTATTTTAATAATTTTGTGAGATGAAAAGGATTTTAAATAATACTTATTCCTCTTGCAAGAGAAGAAGCATTGATCACCTCTATAGTTAAAAATGGTGCAGTTATTTCTCTCTTTAGGAGCACCTTATATTCTCCCAAGGAAATACTGCTTTCAGTTTTAGGAATGGTTTATTGCTTTCAAAGTTTTCAGATCATTTAAGAGATTTCATTTTCAAAGATTCTCACTCTGGAGGAATGCCCCTTTGAGGATTTCCTCACAGAAAGAGGTGTCTGCTTTGAAGATTTTCATTTCTTAAAAACCAGTCACATTTATGGGGTGTCCTCTTTGAAGACATTTTTCTGTATCACTTAAAAGGTTTCCATTGTAAATATCTTTTGCCACCATGGACAGCATTCACTTGAAAATGTTTTTCCTCTGTGATATTCTTTTTGATAATTTATACAGTCTTGTAGGAGTCCATAAAATAATCCCTATCAAAAAAGCCCAGGAACATAATGCTGTTCCTACATAAAGTGCAAAAGCATGTGGAAGAACTTCTGTAGGATGAGAGCACGGTTTTGGAAGAATTGTACAAAAATAATTCCATTTCCTAACATCAAATAGTAAAGTGGAAAGGTGAGCTAATCTGTCACTTATAGGGCCTTTTAAAAATTACTGTGGGACACTTTTTACTCCTTTTAAATTATTTGAGTTCAGAGTTCAAGTTCTGGTATTCCTGAAATCAATAGCAAAAGTCCCATTTCAGTCCAGCTGTGCAAAGAATATTCTTTGAAATTGCTATGAGTTTTCTTTCTTTGTTTGAGAATGTATTGCTTTAATTTACTACTATATTACTGGAGATTTGGAATCTTTTCCTCGTTGGTGTTGATTTTTTTTAAAAGATATGCTCTCCATTTCTTTTTCGGTCACCATTTTAGTAATCAAAATTATCATATCTGTAAAACTAGGCAACCTCAGAGCTTGTACAAGACTGGGCTCATTGTGTATGTTACATAAAGTCTTCTGTCTGATGTTGGTCTGTGAGTTCGATAGAGGGCAAGTCAAAATTCACCTTAATACACCCTTAAGTTTGCATCTAAGCCTAGTTTGGGGATATTTACTCAGGCTGTGGCTGAAACCTCTGGCCTGCATTTGCTCCTGCCTGCAGAGCATAGAGTAGGAAAGGCTCCTGGACTGCAAATGAGCAGCTGGAGGCAGGAGGGCTGGGGTCTCGGGGGCTCTCCTCTGACAAAAATGACTCTGAATCTGTCAGACCGCTTCAGTAAAGTCAAACCAGAAGAGTTTAGATCACCTGCAGCAGTGGATCTACTTGATTTTGCACAGGAACACAAGAAAGTCCCCCCCCACCAATGCAGATTTATGGGATGAGGGGTTAAAGTTTGCCACCGCTCAGACACCACATACTTGTTGGGACAGACTGGGCTCCAATTTCCACAAAGCAACAGATTGCCAGGGCATCACTGGACTAAATGCTTCAGCTCAGTTAAGTTAGTCATACCCTTACATGCGTATCATTAGCCAAAATTTAGGCAGCTTCACTTCAGCTCGAAAATAAAAATCATCTTGAAGGCCCTGAATTTAGTCCTTGTCTGATCCTCAAATGGAGAACCTTTGTTGCGTGGAATACTGATTGGCAAAAGCTATTGTAGTAATGAAGGACTTGCTAAGAACTAAAGCCAGTCTTTTTTGATTGTGGGTCTTTCATGTAACCCACCCACGAAAATAAGCATTAAATATTGATTTTGAAAGTACAGTGCTTAGAGATTTTTTCCTGGATTTTGTGACTGCCAGCTCTGCTGTCTGCAATGTAAAGATCCAGGGTGGTAAAAGCACCACCATTAAGGGAGCAGTCCTCATGAGAACTGGTCAGCCACACTGCAGTCAGGGGAAAACTGGGTTCTCATTGTACATTGACTAAATTACTTTACTAATGTACTTGGAGAACAATCATAATTTTGGTGTTGGAATATTTCACCTGTGTCATGTGGGGAGCCAGGCCAGCACTTAGACACCTGTTTGGGACAACAGAAAGATCTTTAGCTCTTTTCAGATCAAGAAGCAGAGAAGTTCTAACCTTTGTTTTATAACATCAGCAGACACCTTTGCATGCAGAAAAAAAAAAAAAAAAGAGAAAGATTCATTTCACTTCTTTCCCCTGACAGAAAACAGCTGCAGCCATGGCTATACATGACCCACAACATAATCCTTACTCCACCACCACTCCAAGACAAAAACCAAGGAATGAAAGACATTTGCAATCACTGCTGGCATATATTGTTTGTAACAAAAAGTAAAACTGATCTTCAGTCCTGAAGAAAGCACATGTACATGTTTTTAATCACAGTGATAGAAAAAAGCGAATTTGCTGTGGAAAACAAATTTCCAGGTGGATATAGTAGAAACAAGAGAAAGTGGGCAGACAGATAATAATCTAGTTGTCAAGAACAGACCTTTGGACCCCTATGAATGTTCAGTGAAGTACAGCATGAGCTATGTCACATGTTTCAGTGTTTGAGATGGTAGAGAGCAGTAACACTCCCAGCCTGCCCAAGATGAGCTGTCTTTCTAGCAAGGATGCTAGAAATAAAATGCTGGAGAGCAGCCTGTGGGATTCAGGCCAACAAGACGAGTTCTGACCTGAACTTGAAAAAGAGACATTTATTTAGGGCACTGTGCTTGGAAGAGCTACACAATAGCTTCAAAACTTAGTTTAAGAAAACAAAGTAAATCAACATAGACTGCTGGGAAGAAATGTTGATTAAGGACATTGTTTACAGGAGCACAAAAAGATGAATAGCTACTAATAAATGTTGGGACTTTGCTCAAAGGCATCTGGGGAATTTATGAAGATGATAAGGACTGGCTTAAGATAGAATAATGTGGTTTAATATAACAAAGACTGGTAAACCAAATGATCAACCTTTCCCATAATATCCTGAGGATCTGTTCTAAGCAACACCATCTAATGACACTACCGTTAACAATTCGGGGAAACTAAAGGGAAGGGGCTATTTGGAGATAAGGACAAATGAAGAGTTGTTACTGTGTAAGTGCATCTAATAGCAAGAAGCATCATATTTTTTGAAGGAAGTCACTGAGATTTAGCATAGTCTGATTGAAACAACATGATAAAATTTTTAAAAAACAATAATTTGTTGAAATTCTCTGTCCAAAGCTCTTGAGAGGAACTAAGCTGACGCAGGATTAACAGGTACATTCTTTGATATATTAATAAATTGTTAATTATTACTTATTAAAACTGGATTAATAAAATATATTAAATGAAGGACAAGAGAAAAAGTTCTTTTTTTTACAGTACAGGGAGGTCATTGGTACACTACCAATGTTGTGATGGTCCAATGGGACCTGTGTTGTTCAGCATATTCTTAAATGATCTGGAAAAAAGAGTGATTATCGAGGCGACCAAGTTTGCTGATGATGCTGAATTATTCATGGTAATAAAAACAAAAGCTGACCGTGAAGAATTGTGGAAAGCTCTCATGATACTGTGTGACTGAATGATAAAATGGCAAGTTAAATTCTGTGCTGAAAAATGGAAGTAATATGTGAGAGAGAAAACAAGCCAAAATATACGTGCAAAATCCTGGAATCTAAATAAATGGCTTTCACACAGCAAAGAGTGCTTGAGTTGTGGGGGGTTCTGTGAAAACACCAGCTCATGGCTCAGTAGGATTCAAACATGCAAATGAAATTGGTATTACAAGAAAGAAAAATCATATAAAACGAGAAAGCACTTATTATGCACCTATATAAAGCCATTGAGTGTGTAACTTGAATAATGAGGACCACTATGGTCTTCTAGAATAGGATTATGAAAGGTGTAAAAAAAACCAAAACAAATCATTGAAACCAGGGAATGACTTCTAATAGAGGAAACATTACATTTACTAGAACTCCTGAAAGAGAACTGAAGACAGTATGATGGAGGTATACACATTCAAGAACAGCATGTGTAGTAGGTACACAGGAAAAATTATACCTCTGGTTTTTTAAAAAAAAGAACTAGTGGACATCAAAGGAAATTATCAGGCAGTGAGCATGACACAAACAAAAGAAAACATTTTTCAGAAATGATTTCCTAAATTGGAAAACTTGTTGCCCTAGAATGCTGTGGATGTCAGAAAGTGCTCAGGCAAATTCTTGGACAAGCTCCTTCTCTGAGAGTGCAGATGCTGTTTTTTCCCCAGCAACTGCAGAGACTCAGTCTGGGGCAATGTACAGCAGAAAATATCTTTGTGTGCTTTCTAGTTACTACAATCTTTCACGAAGCAAACCTCATTAACTACTCACACTACTACTAAACTACACAGATGGTTATTCATTAGCTGTTCTTGAAATACAACAGAAACAACCAATCGAAGTGAAACATCTAAGTGTATCCATGATCAAAGGAAATTATTTTGGAAAACAAAATATTGCTGCAGCAGTAAGATTACTGTGATTTTAAAGGTATGGAACTTTTGAACAGCTGATAGTAGTATTTACACTTAAATTTTGGTTAGAATAAAATGGATAGAGGATATAAGCCCTTGTGTTTTGTAATGTAACAACTGAATGCGGAGTGTTTTGCTCGAGGTGTTTTACTTAATGGTTGTCTCTTACTGGACATTTCAGCTGCCTTCTGAAACATCTGATGCAGGACTTCAGCAGAAAGTTGACAGGTTCTAAGGACAAGAGGGTGTTTTTTGGCAACAATTTTTTTTCTGACCTTCTGAAACATGAGAAAGACAAAGCAAAGAGGTAATCTAGCAACAGGGAAAACAGATGACCAGATAAACAGATGATGCTATCACAACGTTCCAAATATGGCAGACATTTCACAAGGCATCCAAAAGTGTACTAAAAAATATCTAGTAGTGCAAAAAGGCAAAGTTACATGAAGACGGAAGTGGAATACCACACTGCATGATCAGGAGGGTGCCATGGTATTATATTAGAAACACACTGAACGCTCGTATCTTTTTTATCCCTTCTGTAATTAAATGCTCTAGGTAAAATCCTGATTGATTGTCACTTTTATTGATGGTTTGGGGGGGAGCAGAGTTTTGCTCTATAAAGTCATATCCATTTTTCCAATCAGATTTGCAAACTCAGTTCCAGTGTCTTTTCTGCTACTCAACAGGTGGTCCTCAGCCTCCTTCATATGGAAGAGCATCTAACTCAGACAATAAACTGAATGAATATTAGCTCACTAAATCAGATAGATTTTGGTAAGTGTCACGAAAGAAGGAGACAAAAGAAATATTGCAGAAGAGAAAAACAGGTCTGAAGATGGCATTACTATAAAGGCAAAGAAGGTAAGCAAGTCAGGCAGTGAGACAGAGAAATCAGATGGAAATCAGATTTTCTACTAATTGCTAAGAAGTAGAAGGATTAGTACTTCTATACAATACAGAACTGCATAAGATGTATTTAGATTTATAAGGGGGAAAAAAGACAAAAAATCCCCAGTACAATGTGGCAACAAACAGGACTGAAAGCAATGGAAAATGAGAGAAACCAGCTATAAACCCAACCTCCAATGGTGCAAAGCCTACTAAGTATGCCAAAATCTACAGGAATTATATCTATAGTGTCAGGGATGAGGCAACTCTTGATTTTAATTAAAAAAAAATATTAAGAAGAAAATTAACTAAAAATTGTAATTAATTAAAAGAATTCAGGATCCATAAAATCAATAGATAAAAGAAAACAAGAAACCCCAGGTACACAGGGACTGGAGACTCCAATGGCCGGACCGGCTCTGAGTCCCTTCTGCAGAGAGCTGCAACGCTGGGGTGACTTTAGGCAGCCTAAAGTCAAAAGCAATTACAGTGTCTCTTAGTGAGAGAGAGAGGCCGATGACCCAGCGTCGGGCCTCATCTGCAGCTAACCTGAGGTGAGAAAAATGACTGCCTTCCTCGAGTGTTAGGCTCTTTTATAGTGTCTTGTCTCCGCCCTGGACCGCCCACAATCCTGCCTCCATGGTCCTGTGTGATCGGTGTTTCTTTGAGGTGAGGTAATTCCAGCCCACCAATGGCTTCTATTTGTCTAGGGGAGTGATGTCGAAAGGCGGGAAAGTACCTCGTTTAAATTTCAGGTTGCTATGGATGCACGTTGCAGAGTTAGGGCTAAGCACTTAAAAATAGCCCCCTGTCAGTTAGAAGTCTAGATCTGACAAGGCTTTAAAATTTAACTAACATTCTTAAAAAAGTCATAAAAACACTTGATAAAAACCTTACATTCAACTACAAACACTCCAGAAATTTTTAAAAACAAGGTAATAACATTTAAACATGAACAGTAGTTAAAGCAGGGACAGTTTTGATGGTAGGAGGGAAAAACAGACAGGTGATTGTCTAAACTTGGGAGGATTTTAACAAAGAACCATGTGAAGCACTTCTTAATTAACTTACTTGGGTGATTAACTTTTAAAACTTATTAACTTTTAACAGGATGATAGGTAATTTGAATAAACAACGATTAACAATTAGCACACTTGATGAGCAAAGTTAAAATCACTTAATATGCAAAGGCCAAATACACAAGTCCGTATATGACATATATAGAGAGAGCAAATATATAAAAATGCCCTGGATTTATGGAGATTGTTATATGCACATCCACGTCTCTGATGTCTTCAATGTTACTTTTGATCACAGTACTTCATCACATGTAATCAGTAAAGAATGCTACAACCACAGACTTCAAAAGGAACCCAAACAAAACATAACAATGTGGAAGGCAAAACCCTAAAGCATTTGGCATGATGAGCTTTATATACAATCTAAGCAAATCAAATATTTAAGAGGGATTTTCTAAGAAAGTGAATAATAAGTAATTTTGTCTAGTGGTCAGTGGGGAGTGCTGAAGACAATTTCTGAAAGAGGAAGTAGCTGCAGATATCCAAGTGATAATGGCATTTAGGAGAAGCATTATCAGTAAACTGCTGCAGAGGATCAGAATGGCCGTTCCAGAACAGAACAAAAAGTTGCAGAGTAGAATGAGAATTTGTACACACTCCTAATTGTTAATCCATTTACTGAGCTATTTGTGGGGTCAGTTAGAGAAGGATACTGGAGTATTACGGCATGCTGAACATTTTCTAGTTATGGATGTATGCATAGTTTTTTGCTTCCTAAATTTTTTATCAGACTTCATTGCAATAGTTTTGATGACAGACTCCAAGGAATTTACACTAACCTGAAAAAATTAAGGTGCAATCAAGTAATGGGCTACCTGCTCTGAACATATTTTTGAAACCAGTATTGCTAGATCAAAATATTGAAATCACACAAGATACTTTGAATACTTTTAAACATTCTTCTGGGTTTTGGATCTTACAGGAACATTTGGATCACGTTTTCAAATTTCCTTTCATAGGTATAAAATCTTTTGACTTTTTGTGTGAATGCAATCCAGGATTTCCTCATGCACAGCTGAGTCTTCTGGAAAATCTGTATCGAACATTTTAAGATTTGTGACGAAATACTGAGATCTGGCAAAAAATGAGAAGATGTGTGTTTCTTAATAGCCACGTATTTTGTACCCTGACGTGATAGTTTACAGAGAACCACGGACACACCGATTTCTGTGAAGAAACAGCCCAATTCACTGCAGTAGTTCCTTTGTACGTTGCTCTTTTATTATTTTTATGTAGTGTTAGTGATCAGTTACACAATCAACTGTGTAATACAGGTTGTTTTCTGGGAAGCGACTGCGTAGCCGCGGGCAGCGAGCGATGGGGACAGGGCTCCCTGCCGGAGCCGGACCCGGGCGGGGCGGGGTGCGCAGGGGTGCCCGGGCCCCTCAGAACGTTTTCCCTGAGGAGAAACGCCGGGTTCCCGGCGCTGGGAACAGCTGGCACCAGGCGCGGAAACTCTGTCCCTTCAACAAGTGGGATCCGGCGGCTGAACCGCGGCCCGGGGGGGGCGGCAAGGAGCGCCGATGGGCTGGACAGCCCCCACTGCCGCTCCGACCCCGCCGCCCCCAGCTGCGTGGGCGCTGCCGCGTGGGCGCTCCCCGCGCCCTCCCGCATCGGCGCCGGGGCAGGAGGGGCAGGAGGGGCAG
>VZRS01007038.1:0-11506 GCA_013398055.1 Ifrita kowaldi
GGTGGGTTATTAAAATTAAACCGGGGGGATCATTCGGTCCCGGGCCAGGCTCCCAGGCTTGGCGAGGTCACATCGCTTACTGCCCTCGCGCTTCGCCATTTATTTATTATAATTATAATAATTCAGATTGTTAGTATTATTTTGCTGGGGTCGGAGGGGGTTGGCGGCGGCTCCGGGGGTGCAGCGGGTTGGGGGGGGTCCCCATCCCCACCAGCCGCTCCCCAAAAAAGCACGGCCCCGCTCAGCATCGCCGCCGGCCCCACGGGCAGCCGCGGACACGCGGGGACCAGCGGGAAAACACGCGCAATTCCAGCTTTTTCCGCAGCCGCCGCCCCTGCCCGCTCCTTTAAAAAACCGGATTATTCATCGTCATCATCATAACAATAATAACAATAATTTTTGGTTTCGTTCGTGCGCGGCGGGACGCAGGGAGCCGCGGGACACGCGTGGGACAAACGCCCCCGTGCCACCCCCGACGCCTCGGCTGCCCCGGCGCTCGCTGCTCCTCTTCGGAGCGCTTCTGGGAAAAAAACCAAAAAAGATCTCTGGAACTGCTTGAATTTATTTCGGGTGGCTTTTGGTGCGCGGGGGATGCTGCCCGGCCAGCACAGAGCCCTGCAGCCGGCTCGGCCGAGCGGCAGCGCGGCCGCGCCCCCCGCCTCCCCCCAAAACGGGGTGCAGCCCCCCGCTGGCTGTGCCCCCTCCCGGGGGGGGGGTGAGTGCTGTATTTTAGGGAGGAGCAGCTGCTCCTCAGCCCCGTCTCCCCCCGGGGCATCCCTCCCTGTCCAAGCCCCAGGCAGTGGGAAGTTATTTACTCGGCGGGTTGGGGTCCCCCGTTGCCCCCCCTTTATCCCAGGAGTGGGGAGCGGGGCTGGAGGGGGAAGCCCCGGGCCGGGGGCCGGAGGAGAAGGAGATAAACAAGCGAGGGGGTTGATAGCTGTCATCATCACCATCATCATGGCTTTCATTTGGCTGCCTAATGAGTCAGATCACAGGCAGAGAGAAAAATTGTCAATCGCCCAGGCTCTAATGAATTTTTTTGCAAATTGTAATCAAGCCAGGCCGTCTCAGCTCGCTGATTAATGAGACCCAGGAGGCCCGGCCAGCACCTCAGCTTTTTATTCCATCCCGTCCTCCCTGCACTAAATTAACAGCAACTTGTCTGAGCTTCAAATTAACTCCCAATGATTAATTCTGATGGGGGGGTCTGAAGAATAGCTCGTCCTAATAGGCACTGGCCTCTGATGCTGTTTGAAATTAATACACTTCCCCTTTGGCTGCCGGCTTTAATCCAAGGTTGGGTTTTGACATCACTATATTTGTTGTTACAATAAATTCCTCTTACATCTGCAGATCAAATAATTGCGGTGCTCGGGGAGCGCGGCAGCTCCGCACACCCGAAGTCGGAGGGGAAGCAGAGCCGCCCTCTCCTCCGCTCCTCACCTCCAGCCAGCCTCAGCAAAACCCCCGCTTTAGATTTATCTACAAATTTGTATTTTGAAGGCGCTGCCGCTCGGCAGCACCGGGATGCAGCGGCCGGAGGAGGCGACCCCTGAGCAGCGGGGCCGGGATGGCGCTGCCTCGCTCCTAAATAAGACATCACCGCTTTTAAATCCCCCCTCTCCGTCACCCTCTCGCCGCAGTGACCCGGCAAACTCACCGCATGCCAGGGCTGCCGCAGAGACCCGGCAAACTCAGCGCAGCTCGGCCCTGGGAACGCGGCGCTTCCTCGGAGAGGGCAGCGCTGCCTCCCGCCCTGGTTCTGTTTGTATTGGCTTAATTGGTTTAATTATTTCAGCTGGGACCGGCCGGGCTGGGGCTTTGTGCCCCTTTACCTGCCCCTGCTGCCCCCGGGGACGCGGCTGCCCCGGCGACAAGGACACTTCTGTGCCCGGCCGGGGGTGCTGGACCCCCCCGCGGGTGGGGTCGTCCCCGGCGAGCATCCCCCGAAGCGGGGCTGACCCCAGTTCCTGGAGAGAGAGAGGGGCGAGGGGGTCTGCACTCCCTTGGGAATATCCTCCCAAAGGACTGAGCATCCTCCCCGTTCCCCCGCGGGTGGAAGTTGCCCTTTGGAAGAGACCCGCGCCCCTCAGCCCTCGCTGTCCCACGGGATTGTGTCGCGCTTCCATGGGGCCGTATCCATCTCCATCGGCGCCGAGGAGAGCGATGGGGCCGGGAAGCGGCCGCCGATGCAAATCCCCGCCGTCACCGTCATAAAGCACCCGGCACCCTGACACACAAAAGCAACACCATATGTACCAAGACAACCTGTATGAATTATAAATTGCATCGTAAAAATTGATTGCCTATCCCAACCCTTCGGAAACGCGGGCGGTGCGGAGGGGGCAGGAACCCCCCCAATCCCCCCTCCGCGGCCGGCACCGGGAGGGGACGCTGTGCCCGGCCACCCCGTGTCCCCCGAGGGTGCCGGGTCCCTTCCGTCCCCTCCCGCCGCCGCGGGATGCTCGCCCGCCCCTTGCTTGCTCTTTTCTCCCTCCCGCTACGCCTGGACCATAGAGAGCCTTAATCTATTTATTTCAAGCCACTTCATCCTCTCTGCCGCTTTTGTCCCGGCCCCAGCCTCTGGCTTTGTGGCAGGACCGCTGAGGTTTTAAAAGCCCCTTCCCCTATAGTTTGAGGTCTCCTTGGCTGCCTGAATGACAATGGCTGAAACAGGATTACACTGACCTGATCCTATTAAACTCGCCAATCGATCTGTGCCGCCCTCCCTCCGGCTCCGCAAACTTACTCGCCCAACTTTCCCCGGGGCGCAGCCTGGGAAGAGGGAGAAGCCAAAGGCCGCCTTTCCGAGCAGGCCCGATGGAGGAAGGAAGGAAGGAAGGAAGGAAGGAAGGAAGGAAGGAAGGAAGGAAGGAGGGATGGAGGTTACTTTTGGTTTGTTGGTTTGTTGCCTTTTCTTCTTCTTCTTCTTTTTTTTTTTTAATGCAGCCACGTGGATTTTAAACCTCTGCTTCATCTCCCAGCATTTCCAAATTAAAAGGCGGCGTTTCCTCGGTGCCCCGACTGCCAGCTCTGGCAGGTGATGGAGTCGAATCCATAAAATCAGACGGAAAGGGGGTATTTTAGCTAAAAGCAAAACGATCCTATGAAATGCCCCCAGAATTCTGCAGAATTTGCACAGATTTTAGCTACGAGCAAAACCCTCCACTGAGGGCAGCCCTGCCGGCTGCGGGGCACCTCGGGCCGCGTTCCGCCTTTTACAGACGACCCAACGCGGGGGAAAACCCTGGGAATCAACACCCTCCACCCCTCCGTGCCACAGGGAGAGCCCCGAGCCTGCGGGCTGCGCCCGGAGCCGGGGCAGCGCCCCGAGCATCTCCCCGAGCCCCCTCTGCGCCCGGAGCGCCCCGGGCACGGCCAGCAGCGAGTCCCTTGTCCCTTTTCTCTGCGACAGGAGCGGAGAAAGAGGAGAGCGGCCGCAGCTCCAGGTTTTCCTGCTCTGCGGGCGCTGGGAGCGGCGGCGGTGCTGCCCGGGGACGCGGATGCTCCGCGCCGCCTCCTCCGCGCCAGCATCTGCGAGGGGAAACGGGCGCCTGGAATTAATCCCCATCCGTCCTCCCCCGGGAAAATAATTACGAGGCAGGGGAACGGTCTGAAAACGGCAGTAAAATATGGGGTGTTTACGCTGACCTGCCAGGATGACTGAATTAGCGGCGAGGGGCCGGAATGAGTGGCAAAGGGCCCATCGCCGACTCCGGGGGAGCGCTTTTAATGCTCAGATCCTATTAATTAACGGAGCAAAAGACAAACCGGGGACTCCCGTTTATCGTTTTCCAGGAGAGTGTTACCAGCAGCGAGGAGCTGACTGTGTGGTGCCAAGTGCCCGGAGCTCCCAATCTTCTCCAAAAGGTGCCAAAAATGGCCTCCCTAAAAGGTCCATTAGCACTGGTTTAAATTTTTTCTTTTAAGTTATCATGTCTTGATACTGCCCGAAGTGATAAAAACTGCGAATTCCGGGTATAAACAGAAATCTTCACTGTTTTCCTCCCTGTTGAGATCCTCTTCAAGATGTCTATTTTTGCTGCAGAAGCATCCAAACTCGGAGAGATTGTGGGAAAAGGTGGGTTTGGCCCCAAAACCCCTTTGAGAAGTATCTGCCTTGCTTGCTGGCATTCCCAGAACAGCCAAAAGAAGCCATGGGCATGGTTATACAAATGAAGGAATTGCTTTTTTTTTTGCTGGCAGCTTTGACTCAAAGCAACCGAGTCGGCTTCTTTGGGCACCAGCAACATCTGTTGACCCCAAATCCTCCGGCACACATCTCTGAGGCATCCTCGGGGTGTACCCCATCACTCCAAATGTGGCAGCTGGGGGTAATACACCTTATCAAATACAGAATTCCCAGATAAAAACCACCAGGTCACCCTCCTGCCTGAATTCCATGCCCTGCACCAGACTTGGAAGGCACCTCAGAGTTTTTAAGGAGCAATGACTGCTTGGTTTTCCTCCACTGCTTGAAAAAGAAATAATAATTTTTTTTTTGTCTTAGTGCTTTTCACCCAAAACACCACAAGGATTTGGGCTGAAATTCTCTCTCCCCACCCCAAAGCCAGCCCTTCAGATTGCAGCAACACACCCCAAATCATTTAATCTCTGCCCAGCGCCAATGGCGAGGACCAGGGCAGAGATTTCCCCAGCCCAAGCTGTGCCAGCAGCTTCCTGCCCCCATTCCCTCTTGGCACGGAGGGGATGGATGACAGCAGAGCCCCTCTGCAAACCTGCAGCTGTGCCATGGAGCCCCGAACATTTACAAATAATCTCTCCATGGCTCAGAAGCCACTCGGTCTTTCCTGAGCCTCGTCACGGCCGTGGGCTCACAGGAGCTGTCAGAAACATTGTCCCCCTGAATCAGGCTCGTGGTCATTTTTAAGACACACATCTGTATTTTTTTCTTAACCAGATGCTGGGCTCCGAAGCCCATGGCTGCTATTTCTCCCCCCTCCCCAATTATTTTCATATTTCCCCGTTTCCAGAGCGGCAATAAGTCCCCACGAAAGGAGGGTAATGGGAAGGCTCTCTCCGAGAGAAATTGTTAATTTGGGATTTATAAAGGACTTTCCTTAATGAATAATAGTTGAGATCGATCTGTCTTCCTGCCTCGTTCTGCAAAGTAACATTTGTAAAGTAAGGTGATCCCAATTACTCCCTCTAATAACCCTCTCCAGAAGAGATTTCAGAGCCACAGCCATGAATCCTCTGCTCCCCTGGTGCCAGGAGCATCCCCTGCTTCCAGGGCTTTCTGGATCCATCCAGCACTCAATCCCCCACCTCCCTGCCTGCTGTGGATCAGCTCCATCACCAGCATACCCTGCAGGATCATGGAATCACAGGAGCTGGGAGGGACCTCGGAGCTCATCTCATTCCACCTCCTATGCCATGGGCAGGGACACCTTCCACTGTCCCAGGCTGCTCCAGGCCCTGTCCAGCCTGGCCTTGGACACTTCCAGGGATCCAGGGGCAGCCACAGCTTGGCATCCCAGTGGATAGAGGAGGATGGGGAAGCGCCACGCTGGCGTTGTCACCCCTTGTCACCAGGGTGCCAGGTCCTGAGGGGGTCCCAGCGCCCGGTGCTCTGACCCCCACCCACCCCCTGGCTTGTCAGAGAGAGGGGGGTTGGGAAATCACTCAATTATTGCCCAAAAGTGCCTTCACAGGAGAAAACACCAGTGCTGAAGGGCCCCTGAATCAACAGGAGGGCGGCAGCTCGGGCATCGATCCGGCAGCTCGAGCCAGGCAGGCTCTGTGGAGAAGCAAGGCCTTTTTTCCTTACTCATTTTTTTTTGCTTAAAATATGGTTCCATTTCAGATCAGAGCCAACTAACGAGGTGTGGGGGTCTCTCCATCTTCTCCAGCTCTTCAGCTGGAGACTGGATGCCTTCAGGGAACTGATGCTTTAGCCAAGAGTGGGTTTTTGCCGTGCAAGTGCCTTCTCCAGCTGTTTTCCTCCCTTTTCATCCTGCCTCCCTTCCCTTTGCTTCCTCTCCACAGCAGGGAACGAAGGTGTGGAAATCCCATTCGCTTCCCTCCTTTCCTTGCTGGCATCCCACATCTCTGTTCCACAGGCAGAGGTTGGTGGGACATCTGGAGGGCCAGGAGCCAAGGATGGGAATTTTTTCCCATGTTTTAAATCCTGCTTCCCTGGCTCCCCAACACTTGGGAGAGAGACCCTCTCTCTGGCAGACCACCTGTGCTGCCCTTTCTCCTTTGCCTCACTCAAACAACATCCTGCATCAGCTCAGAGGTGCCCCAGCATCCAGGGGACACTAATGCCTCCTTCCCAGAAATTCCAGGGGAAAAGAAAAATCCAGAAAAATTCACCTTAATTTTTTTCTTTTTTTTTTTTAAGCAAAATAAAATTCTCTTTCAAATCCCTTCCGCGCTGCTGGAGGGAACTAAGAAGCACAAGTTGTAAGAGCCTTGCTCTGGGTCACCTTCAGAAGAGGTGACCCACGCACGACACTGCCTTTGGATGCCTCGTCCCTGCTCCAAGGACTATTTTGGGTGTTTGAGCTCTGCTCCGCTGCCCGAGTGCAAAGAACTCGCTCCTTTTCTCTCCCTGCCTGCAAACACCGTCCCCCTGGAGAGCCGGAGCTGCTCTGAGCCGGCCACGGCGCTCAGACCTTCCCTCAGCTCGCAGGGAGGGGATGCAGCGTCCCAGCTCTGGATGCCGGCTCCGGAGAGGATGAAATCCCGAATTATTTGTTCACCTGGCACGAAGCTCGGCGCTGCCGGTATTAACTGGCCGGGCCGATTAGTGGCAGCCATCAGCCAATAAATAAATTGGAACCATCTCCAGACCTGATTAGCTTGCTAATTAAGCTCAGTTACGGGGAAATCTGCAGTCAATCAGCCCGGCCATTACCAGTTGGAGCTGCAGAGCGGGAGTTGGGAATGCTGCACCTCTGCTGGGAAGGAGGAGGAGGAGGGAGCTGGGGGTGGGAAGGAAGGTGCTGCCGAACACGCTTTCCTCAGCAGTGGTCGGAGAGGCTCATCCATCCGGGGGGGTGCCCCACAGCCCTTTCCAGTCCACCAGCTCCCCAAAAACCGCAGGATGCAAAGACTGTTCCAAAGACAGCGCGTTCGGAAGGGTAAAAACAGGCCTGGGAGGGTGCAGCTCATTTTTTTTGGCTGGGACAGGCTGCTCACCCCTTCTCCTGTGGCAATTTGCAGCTCTGAGCCCTCCCGGTGGCTCCCAGCTCTGCCCAGGCAGCGCCTGGGGACCCTCACCAGGCTGCTGAGGGACATCTCCATCCCAGCACAGGGATTTCACTCCGCCCGTAAGGGTCATCCAACATCCTCGGTCTGGCCCAAAGCAGAGCTGGGATTTCCGAGCCAGGGTCCGGCCGGTGCTGGCAGCGTTGCAGGATGAGATGTTTTGGCATTTGGGAACCCCCTGCTCCCTCCTGCTGCCAGCGGGCATCGGGCTGGATGCTTTTCTCTCCATCTCATCCTTCCTCTGGCTCTGGCAGCTTGAGGCTGCTTCAGATCCCAGCCTTTGCTTCATTAGACCGAAATTCCTGGCCTCTGATTCCCGCTAATCCTCCCAAATGGCGCCGATCGTTTGCTCCTGCACCAAAATGACATTTTTTTTCCCTCAAAAAGCGATCAGGAGATTCTCTTCCCCCGAGTGACGAGCAGCCCTCGGTGTCAGCAATCCCTGACAGGCTGGAGCGAACTCCAGGGATTTTTGTGTATTCCCTGGAAGCCCCGGGTCAATCCCTGAGCCCCAGGAAAGCTCCGCATCCCTTCTGGCACAGCATCACCTCTCCTCTCCCACCACTTCAGCGCTCCTCATCCTCCCTTTGGCGAATCCAGGGAGTCTCCCCGGCTTCCAAACCAACAGGGCTGGGAGTCGGGGAGCGGCAGGGGCAGAACGCAAATAAATAAGTGCTAATTGCTGGCGCTGGGCGTCAAACGGTGGCTGCGAGCGCATTTATTGGGCAATTAAGGGCTTTACTGGGCATTAGGAGAGATCAATGAGTGCCTGGTGGGATTCCCAGCCTGCCCTCGATGGTAGTTTTCCCACTGTGCTTCCAGTGGTTTCACCGGGAATAGCCACGTTTCCCTCCCGGTCACTTCCGCAGGCTCTGCTCTGCCTTTATGGTTGGGTTTGATGACCTGAAAGGTCTTTCCCAGCCCGAACGGTTCTCCCAAGTCACGTTCTGGGCGTTGCTCAGGCGGGAATTGCGGGGCTTCTCCAGGGAAAAAAAATCACAATTCCTGCGAGCGTCGCCTGCCTGAGATCCATCCCAGAAACGGAGGGGAAAAGGGAACAGGGATGAGCTCGAGGGCTGGGCTCGGTGTGGAATTTCGGCTGGGTTTTTCCCAGCCAGGGTGACACAAAATTCCAGTGGGAGGTGTCCCTGGCAGGAGGTGGGAACAAGAGGAGCTTCCAGGTCCCTTCCAGCCCAAACCATTCCGCGGCCTTCATGTGGGATGCTGTGGGTGCTCAGAGCTTTCCAGGGATTCAGGGGATCAGCCAAATTGATGGAAGAGAAATGCACTGAGGGTCACTAAACTCACTGAAAGCAGGTGACTCGGCAGTCCCTGAATTTTCAAGTTCCAGGCTGGGGAAATCCATGGCAAAACCCCCATAAAATCAGATTTCAGACACGTCCAGCTCTGGCTTTTGGCCACGGGTGGGGAAATAAAGACCTGGCTCTTTGAGGTTACTCTTACCTGATCTCCACGAAGCATAAAATGTTTTCTTTTGTTTAAAAAACCAGTTGGATCTGGGTCCCTTCTGGAAAACAAAGCTGTTTATCAGGAAGAGTCAGCCCCATCCCACCACCTCCGAGCTCCCTGTCCTCATCCCATCGCTCCCTTCACACCAGTCTGGGTTTGTGTTAGAAGAACAAATAAAAACCAGCAGAACTGCCCAGGGAATGCCCTGGATGAGGGCTAAGAGCAGGGGATACCTACGGAGGGAGAATCTTCTGGGCTCTGGAGAAGCTTCCTCAAGCTGGTGGGAGCGAATCCTTTGGAGGCAGGGCTGGAAATGCACAGCAAGGCCTTATGGCAGAGCTGCAGTTTGGGCTTCTTAGGAATTACTTTTCCTCTTGAAAAAAAAAAGAAAAAAAAGGGGGATGTTTCCCCCACTCCCATTACGGGAATCAAGAGTTTTCCTTCCAAACCCCTTCCTGACCCCTGTTGCTTTGCCGTAGGATTGTTTCTTTTTTCCCAAGGCATCAGTGGATGCCACCAGCTGGGAGCGTTTCAGGGGTACACAGGGGTGGGCTTGGGGTAAGGTGGGGAATGTGGGCATGAAAGGCATCCTTAAATCTGCTCCACCATCCCTGAGCACCAGGATCTTCCAGGAGAAGCCAGATCTTAGGAGGGTTGTTAGAGAGAGAGAGCAGTCAGCTGTGCCCATCACAAAATCAAAACCCACATCCCTTCGGGAGAGCAAAGGAGGGGAGGGACGGATGGTTCCTAAAAAAAGGAGCACTACTACAGCTTTACACCCAGGGGGAATCCAAACCAAGTTCTCCCACGCTGGAAGTTCACGTTTCAAATCCAGAAGGGGAGAACACAAAGCCCCCACCTCCTGCCTTGGCGCTGGTGGGGTTGGACGGGGTGGGGAAACCTTTCAGGAACAAAGGGGTGCAGCTGCTGCGTGACAAACCAGCCACGTGAGCCCTGAAAAAGGGGGAAAAAAGAAAATCCACAAGCAGTCCTGTGGTTTTCCATCCCCCACTGCACTGCTGGAGCCTCCCAGGAGCACTTGGAAATTAAGAGCAGGGAAAGAAACAGGAAAGTTCCCCCACATCCCCGTGTGACAGGACAGGTGGGAGCCTGGATGGGCAACAACCTGAGGAACAAACAGCTTCAGGCCAAGGCACAGCAGGCCTAGAAGGTAAATCCCAAACCCCCAGATCCCAAGCTGTGGCAGCCCCACTCAGACCATGAGGACACAGCTTCACCTTTCCAACCCTGGCCAGGTTTTCTCTGGAGCAAGATGTGCACTGGTGCCCTCTGGGACACCTCGTCCCTCCTGGGTGGCTTTGCCTGTGCTGCTCTTTGGGGCCATCAGTGTCAGGCGTGAGGGCAGGAAAAGAGACAACCCCAATGTGCTGCTTTTCCCTCTTTTTGAGGGAAATCCCCCACTTTCCCCACCTTTCCTCATCTCTGAGCACCCCTAATTTCTCTGTGGTGTGCAAGGTGGGACAAGCACAGATGGCCAAACCACAGCACCGCTGTCTCTCTCCACGGTGCCCTTCCAGATCTTAAATCTCTCATTTCATTCCTCACACCAGGGCACGTTCTTGAAATCATCTTTAAATCATCATTTGCTCCCCCTTCAATGCACACTTACGGAATTTTAGCTGCTCTTCTCCACGGACCCACACAGATCTCCCAACATTACGTAACTTCTTCCTGCAGGGACCCTTCCAGCGAGTTCCCAGTCTGTCCTGGTGAAAACCCATCACCTCCTGCTTCCCTCTCCATCCCCTCTCCTCCACCTCCTGTTTGCCTTCTCCTTGAGCCTGCTCCGATTCCTGAATTCTCCTCGGGACGAGACCTTTAAAACTGTAAATAAATGTCAGTCAGCTGCCCCTTGCTCAGGGCTTTGAAACAGCTCCTTCAGAGAAGCCTCGTGGAGAGCCACGATTTCCCTCCAAAGCAGTGATTAGGCCATACCACATCCTGACCTTAAAGATGTTTTATTATTCTTACTTTAAGTGATCATTCCAACCAATTTAGCAGATACAGATGTAACCGTTAGCAGCCTAATTCCTTGGATCACCTCCAGAGACTCTTAAAGCCAAGGTGCAACATTTACTGCTCCCTTCCTCGGCGAGAGGAACTGTTTTTAATGAAAGCTCTGATATTTTTGGCTGGAAGATCTGTCACTCACTCCACAGGCACTTCCAGAACTCTTGGATACACACCCATCACGGCCCAGCTCACTTATTGCTTTTTAATTTATCAATTTGCACCATTTACTGGCTCTTCTGATGTCCCAGGCCTGGGATAATCCTTCATCTTTACGGCTGGCCAGGAGTGACGGGATCTGAGCAGCCACAGGAGGAGGAAGCAGGTGGGGTTCAATGAAACCACCAAGACTCAAGCAAAGAACAAGCTGCACCCAACAGGTTTTGTTGTCTTTATTAGAAAGAGACCTATCCAATATAGCAGCCTCTCTCTGCAGTACTTTACAGCTTTTTTTTGTTCCTTTTTTTTTGTTTAATTATTTTTAATTTTTATTTTTCATTATTCAGAATACTGTACAGCTGACACAAAAAATCCTGACGTGGAGGGAGAGAGAGAGAGAGAGAGAGAGAGAGAGAGGAAAGGGGAACATAATACAAACTGGCATACTTAATCAAACCCAAATCATAGGAACCAACAAGCAAAGTGAAATGTTCGTCAATTGGTTTAATTACAGTACAAACAATATAAATAAAGCATCATCGAGTCATTGTAAAACAAACTTGCTGAATGAGGTAATATAAAAACAACAACAAAAGACTTTTTTTTTTTT